>DF366657.1:4774-23785 GCA_000787875.1 Solanum virginianum
CTCGGAAAGTTTCTTGGCCCGCACTCCATTCTACGTTTAGAGGTGTTGTTGAAATATTATGATATATTTATGCTAAAGGCTTGACTCTTTATGCTTTTAAGATATCAAATACTTCCCTTAGTCCCGTTTTCACTTTTTTTTATTATCTCTTGATGTTGTTTACTTTGCTTTCGTGATCAAGGATGTGTGATTGATATGTTAAGAGGCTTGTATGGGTCCCTTCGGGTTATCATTTGTCGTTTCACATCTAGGCTCTAGGCTTGGGTCGTGACAGACTCTTTTATGCCTTTATGAATGCCAAGATTTTCCTTAGTCCCGCTTCCTTATTATTGTATCTCTTGTTGTTATTTATTTTGCTTCTGCGACCAAGGATATGTGATTGATATGTTAAGAGGATTGTTTAGGGTCCCTTTGGGTTCCCATTCGTCGTGTACACATCTAGGCCCTAGGCTTGGGTCGTGACAAAGAATTCATATGTAATCAACTTATAATAAATACATTATTCATTAATTGATTGTAGCACTCATAGTCAATGATAAATATGGTGATGTTGGTCTAATTCCTACGTAAAAACTACATTTGATAGCAATCTTATATATTGAGAAATTAATTTGAGATATCAAATGATTAATCAAGCAATTTTATATGTAATCGAATTAAAACTTATATATTGATCATTAATTGATTATATTACTCATACTTAATGATAAACAAGATGATCTTGATATATTTTAAGAATAAAATCAAGATTGGATAATAGTCTTAGTTGAATTTGTTACAGCAAGTAAGCTAGTTATTGTACTTTTCATAGCAATTGTTGAAATTTGTTAGAGCAAGTACTCTAGTTTCTATACTTTTCATAGCAACTGCTAAAATTTGTTACAGTCAGTAAGCTAATTGTTGTACTTTTCATAGCAACTACTGAAATTTGTTACCATAAGTCACTTGTTGAATCTTCATGACATTTCTTGAAATTAAATTGTGGTCACATTCACAAATAAAAAATAACAATAATAATAAGATCAAATATTTTTTTCTAAATAACAACAACAATTAGTATCCAAAAAGATAAGATCATGCATTCACAAAATAATAACAACAACAATTAGTCACAAAAAAGATAAGGTCAAATGTATTCACAAAACAATACAATAACATCAAATGTGCTTTTAAGAAACATTTCATTTGGAGCATGTAGTTCTCTTGTGACCAATCCTTTTGCATATAGAACATTTATTTTTCTTTGTTGGAAATGATTCTCCAATTCCTTTTTTCTTTTTCAATGACCTTCCTCCAACTTTGCCTGGCTCAACTGAAACGACCCCAAAAAGTGTCTGAAAATGTGCCTCAAAAGTGCCTAGAATCATAATTTCCATATATTTCAAAATTCATGCATGGTATCAAAAATTTGACTTCATATTCTTGTTCAGGGGGAAAATTGAGCGGGAAATGGATATAACTTGAATTTTAGAGGACCAGTAGTGAAAAACAAATTTTGCCAATTTTGCAATTTCAGAAGCAATCCGCAACTGCTCCGCGATGTGGACCTATCGCAGAGCAGTGTATTTTGTTGCCAATTTTTTTTATCTCGGTCCAAGGCTTTGGGGTCTTGGGCCTAAGCCTTCCTATGTATAAAATACCTATATTTAGTCATATTTCACCTTCATATTATACAAGACATTCCCCAATACTCTCTCAAATCTTAGATAAGTATTTTACTAAAAATTCAAGTGCCAAAACTCATTCTAGACCTTAAGGATTTCACTCAAGCTTCAAGTCTCCATTCCAATCTTTATATGGAATTCTCCAAAGCGAAGGTATGTGGGTTTTATTCATGAGTTTCCTTCACCCATGAAGCTCAAGCTTCCTTTTTACCTAATTTGCATGATTTCAAATTGATTTACTTATGGGTCTTACTTATTATGAATTAAACTATGAAATACCCTATGGTTTCATGAAATTGTGATTGTTTTAGCATGTTTTGAGTTATGAATCTAAGATCCATTGTGCGATTTGATGAAGAGTTTTGATGTATATTGCTTGAGGGTGTTACCAAGTATTGATTGATGGTTTTATATTGAATTTTCATACATAATTTTACTCTTAAATTACACGATTTTACACTAGTACTACACACCCGTCAAGTATTTGATAAAATGTCCGATTATGGTTTCTTGAGGAATTGAAGGTCTGATACATGTCTTATGAGTTGAATAAGTTTATGATGATGAAAGGTATGTATGTATATGATATTTTTTCTATAGTGTTAGAAATTGACCATGCTCCACTCGGAGGGTTATGAGCCCAAGAAACCATGTCGAGGAGTTTGTACCTTGATAACCACATCGAGGGGTTTGTACCTTGATAACCAGGTTGAGAGGTTGGTACCTCAATCACTATGGGTGGTAGGGTGAGATGACCTACCAACCAATCAAGGGGTTTGTACCTTGATAACCGGGTTGAGGGGTTGGAACATCAATCACCATAGGTGGTAGGGTGCAACGATCCACCAACCAATTAAGGGGTTGGTACATCAATAGAATATGAATTCTATAATGATGGTTTCTCCTTGTACATGTATTTTGTTCTATGTAAGCATGTTTTACTTCAATAATCTTCCATGCATGTCATATTGTTATATGTTACTCATTGTTTATGCTTATGCATCTTTATACGTTGCTTATCTCTTGTTGCATTACATCCTACTTACTTAGTAAATTCAAACTTACTAATGCATACTCTATGCCTACATGATGTCACCACGTAGGAACCTGAGCCCCACTTGATCATCCTCCTCCTCCACCTGGCTAGTATGTTTGTCTCTCAAGCTAGTTGGTGAGTCCTCCATTCCAGGGACGATGCCCATGACTCTATGTTATGTATTAAGACTCTTTTCGTTGATGTATGCTTATGACTAAGAGGGGTGAGCCAGGTTGCTTTTCTTGGTCCCCCGCTCCTATGTATGTAGTAGAGGTGTTGTTAGAACATTATGATATATTATTTTATATTATTTTGAGCTTACTATAATTTATGATATGTAGGATGTTCCTTAGTCCCTTATCCACTTTTTACTACTCTTGTTGTTATATTTAATGCTTTCACAACCAAGGATGTGTCATGATATGTAAAGAGGCTTTTTTGGGGTTCCTTCGAGTTTTCCATTCGCCATGTCACGTCTAGGCCCTAGGCTTGGGTCGTGACATCAACAAATGGAGGAGATATTTTTCTCTCTAAAATCTCAATAACAACTTCCTAAGTTTCTTCAGATGGCACAAAATTAATTTTCTCCATGTATACAATAAGGTACACTTCTACCTTATAATAAGAAAAGGAGTACTCATAAATGTGTTTCCCATAATCATCATCATATTGGCATCGGAGCACTGTCATAGCATGTGAACAAAGTATTTTATCAATATCAAAGACTCTGCAAGTACAAGCTTTGGCTATCAAATCAATCGTTGCAAATGCATCATGACTGGTGATAACATACTTGTAGTTGGCAATTTGATGACCAAAAGCTTGTTTCCCAGATCGATATTTTTTGCAATATCTTTTTCTATTGAAGGGACAAAAGTTGTTGGTACATTAATGAATTTCATATACCTCTCATAAAAATTTTCTGCAAATCGCCTGTTTATTGCATCAAATATAAAAGTAATGGGATATTCTCTTTCATCAAGAAGCATTGAGTTAATTGACTCAGCAATGTTTGTAGTCATAATATTGTACTTGTAACATATAAATATCAGATCATATATTATATTTATTTTAAAAATGAATATAGTAACTATTGAAAAAGTGCAACTGCTGCAATTTATTTAAGCAATTGTCCAACAAATACAATAATTGTTGCATATGTTTAGCAGTTGCTAAAATGAATACAACAATTATTGCATATTTTTCAACAGTTGCTGAAATAAATACAACTATTTTTTTTACAGTAGCAAATATAGAAATTTAGTAATTTTGTGAACTATCATCAACAACAATAATAAATTATACATGTTTCCTAGAAAAAACATCCTACTCCATTGGTGAAATCCAACCTGTTCAAGATGTGTTGCAGCTCCTAGAACTATATATCTTATTTGATTGAAATGATCATTGAACACATCTACATTATATGCTTTGTTGCCTTATAAAAGTGGTGAAAAGCACTTGCACTGTGAAAATTATTTCGAATAGTTTCTCCAAGGTGCCTTGTGCAACAACCAGAATGAGCCGAAGGAAATACAATTGAGATTATTTTTCCAATACTTGGATGTCTGTCAAAAATTATGCACAATTCAGGAGTATCAAGTACAAAACTACTCAATTGCTCAAAAAAATATTTGTAGGAAGCATCACATTCAGAGTCTACTACACGAAATACCACCAAAAAATATGATTTTCAGCATCCTGTGCAATAGCAGACAAATAATACACTACCATATCTACTCTTCAAAAATGTCCCACCAACAGCTATGACTTTTCTCATATGTCCAAAACCAAGAATCCAAGTTTCATATGTAACAAAAAAGAATTTAAATCTACCATTTTCATCAACTTTCATTGTTGTATTACTTCTCGTATTTGATCTCCTAAGCATATGATTATACGCATCAAGCACTCCACTCCCATGCTAGTGTGCCCCTCTTATGAAAGACTTTGCAATTTCGCTACCCTTCCATATCTTTCAATAACTAATCTTTCATCCCAACTGTCACGACCCAAGCCTAGGGTCTAGACGTGACATGACGAATGAGAACCTGAAGGGACCCAAATAAGTCTCTTAGCATATCAATCACATATCCTTGGTCGTGAAAGTAAAGTAAACAATATCAAGAATTAATATAAAGGAAAGAGAGGCTAAGTGAAGTCTTTGTTGATCATAAAAACATCAAGAGTCAAGCTTATAACATAAATACATCAAAATATTCCAACAACATCTCTAAACATAGAAAATGAGCGGGGCCCAAGACATTTTTGGGCTCACCCTCATAATGTCAAATGGTCAACACAAGAAGTGTTAAAATAGCAAGAAAATAGATAGTGTCGTCGAACATGAGAAATCACCAAGCTTGTCTTTGAAAAATCTCATTAGCCGCGTGGAGGATGATCAAAAGGAGCTCTGGTTCCTACATGGTGATAGCATGTAAGCAAAAGTATCCATTAGTACATTTGAATGTACTAAGTATGTAGGATGCAATGCAATAAGATATAAGCTAATATAGTCAAAATGCATAACAATAGGCAATAGATAAGCATAATCTCAATATGGCATGCATGATCAATGCTTGAAGTAAAACATGTTTATAAATCATTCAACTTACATAGATTATGATACATGTGTGGGAAGAGACCTCAACGGACAAAGAATAGGTAAACCATACTTCACCTTATAGGAACATGACCTATTTCGTTTGATGTAATCCTCCTTACGGGAACATGACCCATTTCAAAAAGAATTTCATAAGAAACTTCGCCTTATGGGAACACGACCCATTTCGGGAAGAATCTCAAGACAGAGTGCACTAAATGGATCCACTAGTAAAGCAAGGTAAAGTATACTCTTATATTGGCACATATTTTGAGGAAAGAGAGCATCCCCTCAATCCATCAGTGCTAAGCCTAATCCCATAAAATAATTGAAATAATCATATCTTTAGTAATTTGTAATGAACATTGAATCATAACACAAGTAGCTCTAAAACATCTTTGGCCTCTAATGGTGAGCCTAACTTTAAAACATAATAATAGATCAGCATTAAACATTACTGTTGCATTAACAATCAAAGGCTCATGGATATACAACTTGGCATAATCTTCGGCACCATAAGTAGCTTTGACCGGTAGGAAGTGAGCCGACTTTGTCATTCTATCCACAACAACCCAAATAGAATCAAAATAATTCCTAGACTTGGGCAACCCAACCACAAAATCCATGTTGATTTCCTCCCACTTCTAAGTAGGAATCTCTATATCTTGGGCTAGGTCACCTGGCCTTTGATGTTCAGCTTTTACTTGTTGGCAATTGTGACATCCGAATATGAACTTGGCAATGTTTCTCTTCACACCACCCCACAAATATACTTCCCTAACATTTCTATACATCTTTGTAGAACCGAGGTAAATAGAATAGGATAAATTATGAGCCTCAGCTAAAATCTTCTTTCTCAAGTCATCAACACTAGACACACAGAATCTACCTTTGTACCTAAGGGCACTATCTCCCCCTTGGAAGAAAACCTCCACTTTACCATTTCTCACCAAGGCCATCAACTCTAGCAAGGAGGGGTCAAGATATTGTTTTGCCTTTACTTCCTTAATCAAAGAAGATTTAGAACCATCAACAACCACTACACCATTTTGAAGTTCCTCCAACCTAACCCCCAATCTAGCCAACCGATGAACCTCTCTAGTAACCTCTTTGCCACCATCATCAACACGAGCTAAACTACCCATAGACACCCTAGTTAGAGCATCGGCCACAACATTAGCTTTGCTGGGGTGATAATGCACCCTCATATCATAATCTTTAAGGAGCACTAACCGCCTTATTTGCCTTAAGTTAAGATCTTTTTGGGTGAACACATATTTGATACTCTTATAATCGGTGAACACATCAACATGAACCCCATACAAGTAGTGACGCCAAATTTTCAAAGCAAATACCACGACCGCCAATTCAAGATCATGGTTGTGATAATTCTTCTCATGCACCTTAAGTTATCTAGAGGCATATGCTATCACCTCACCACTTTACATCAAAACACACCCCAAACCAATTCTTGAGGCATCAGAATATACAATAAACCCTTCCGGTAGAGCTAAGATAGGAGTGGAGACAAGTTTATCTTTCAAAGTTCAAAAACTTTTTTCACACTCATCGGTCCACACAAATTTTGCCTTCTTTTGTGCCAATTTAGTCAGAGGAGAAGCAATAAAAGAGAAGACATTCACCAACCTCCGGTAATAACCTTCCAAACCCAAGAAACGTCTAATGTCCGATGGAGTCAAAGGTCTAGGCCAATTTCTAATCACTTTCGTCTTCTCAGGATCCACCTTAATACCATCACCCGACACCACATGTCCCAAAAATGCAACCTCTTTCAACCAAAACTCACATTTTTCATATTTTGCATACAACCTCTCCTCTCTCAAGATTGGCAACACCACCCTTAAGTGATTCACATGCTCCTCCTCACTATGGGAATAATCAAGATATCATCAATAAAAACCACCACAAACAAGTCAAGGTAGGGTTTAAAGACCCTGTTCATAAGATCCATAAATATAGTCGGTGCACTAGTCAACCTAAAGGACATAACCACAAACTCAAAATGCTCATACCTAGTCTGAAAAGTCGTCTTCGGAATGTCACATCCCTCACTTTCACTTGGTTATACCCGGGCCGAAGACAAATCTTAGAGAAGTGACTAGACCCTAAAGTTGATCAAAGAGCTCATCAATCCTTGGTAGAGGGTACATTTTCTTTATGGTGACCCTATTAAGTTGCTAGTAATCAATGCACATTCTAAGAGAACTATCATTCTTCTTCAGAAACAACACCGGTGCACCCTAAGGTGACTTACTAAGATTTATAAAATCCTTCTCCAACAATTTCCTCAATTGCTCCTTCTACTTCGTCGAGGTCATATGGTAAGGGGGAACAGAAATAGTTTGAGTGACAGAAAGAAGGCTTATACCAAAGTCTATTTTTCTTTTGGGATAAATATCGGGAAGTTCATCGAAAAAGACATCAAGGAACTCATTGACCACTGGAAGCGACTCTATAGGAAGGCTTTTGGACTCAACATCCCTAACCCTCACCAGATGATAGAGACACCCCTTAGAAATCAACCTTTGGGATTTAAGATAAGAAATGAATCTACCCTTGACCACCACATCGTGACTTTCCCACTCAAGAACGGGTTTATTAGGGAATTGGAATTTAACCCTATAGTTTTTATATTCAATAGAAGCATAATATGCATGTAACTAATCCATCCCAAGAATGACATCAAAATCCACCATATCTAGTTCAACAAAATCACAAGGCAAGATTTTATGCAAAATGAACATGGGACAATTTCTAGACTCTTTTAGAAATAATGGACTCACCAAAAGGGGTAGACACTTCATAAGGCTTACACAACAATTCGAGACTAACATGAAGCTTGTTGGCAACAAAAGGAATAATAAAAGAAAGAGTGTCACCCAGGTCTATTAATGCATACACGTCAAAATCAAAAACCTTTAACATATCAGTGACAACATTGGGCACCTCATCTACCCCTTGTCTCCCTTAAAGAGCATAGAACCTATTTTACCTTGGAGCACCCCCTTTGATAACCTCCCCTCCGTCTTTGGCTTGCATTAACACCTTGACCTTGAGGACGACCATCTGTACCTTTGGGTTGAGCATGAGGACAATCAATAACTTTGTGACCCAATTCACCACAACCAAAGCAAGCATTGGAGTTCTCAAACATGGGCCACCATGGCCTTTCCCACACTTTTGGCACCTAGGATTTATCACCCCTTCATTACCACCTTGGAATCTTTGATTAGGCACCCTATCATTGGAAACCTCTTGTTTGAAGCATTGGATGACCCTTGGCCTTGGAACTTGTGGCCTTGAGGAAATCGGCCACCCTTAGAGCCTTGGAACCTACCTTCAAACCGAGCCTTCTTGGACTCACCACTTCTTCTCTTTCTGAGCTTTTCCCCTTTTACTTGTTCGACATATGTCATGATGCGTGACAAGT
Organism: Solanum virginianum; assembly: GCA_000787875.1. Classification (NCBI taxonomy): domain Eukaryota; kingdom Viridiplantae; phylum Streptophyta; class Magnoliopsida; order Solanales; family Solanaceae; genus Solanum; species Solanum virginianum. The sequence continues at coordinate 13,528 of DF366657.1, forward strand.
CCATATCACCTATTAGCATGATGGTATGATATTCCTTATTAACCAAGTCGAATACACCCAAAACAAATTTGTTCATCCTTAACCTTGGTTCAGCAACCAATTGTGGGGCATACTTGGAGAATTGGTTGAACTTGAGGGCATACTCCCTCAGACTCATAGACCCTTATATTAGATTCATAAATTCCATCATCTTCGCCTCCCTTAGTTCAATAGGAAAGAAATGGTTGAGAAATGCCGCTTTGAATTCCTCCCAAGTGATAGCATCACCATTCTCCTTCTCCATCTTCCATTGAGTAAACCATATTTGAGCCACTCCTTTGAGTTGGTAGGCCACCAACTCCACTTTTTCCTCCAAATTAACCCCCATGATGGACAACACCTTATACACCTCATTAATGATTTCTTAGGGATCCTTATCCACTTTGGATCCATGGAACTCTGGTGGGTTCATTCTAGTAAAATCTCTCACCCTTGAGGCCGGAGTAGGAGCATAAGGGGCTTGGGCCCCTTGGTTCAATTGATTCGTTATGGCATGGGCGAACATAGTGATAGCATCTCGAAACTCATCGTGGGCCACTCCCCTATCTTGAGAAGCTTAAGGAAAAGGAGGGGATGGTTGCTCCTCGAATGTACGGCCTCTTCTTCCTCTTAGAATCGACATGATCTAGAATGGCAAAGAACATTTGTTAGAGAAAAAAATTATTACCTTAGTTTCTATAGCACGACACAAATCATGAAGAAGGGAAACATTTCTGAAAATGCCTTTTAGCCTCTCACTCATAGTTGTGGTACACTTCACAACCACTAAAAAGACTCTAATCGACACGAAGTGTTGGATTTCGAGGACCATTAAAGTGCTCTGATACCAAGTTTATCACAACCTAAGCCTAGGTCCTAGACGTGACACGGCGAATGAGAACCCCAAGGGACCCAAATAAGCCTCTTAGCATATCAATCACACATCCTTGGTCGTGAAAGTAAACAACATCAAGAATTAATATAAAGGGAAGCGGGACTAAGGGAAGTTTTTGTTGATCATAAAAACATCAAGAATCAAGCTTATAGCATAAATACATAAAAATATTCCAACAACATCTCTAAACATAGAATGGAGCAGGGGCCAAGATACTTTCTGGGCTCACCCTCAAAATGTCAAATGTTCAACACAAGAAGGCTTAAAATAGCAAGAAAGTAGATAGTGTCCTCGAACTTGAGGACTCACTAAGCTTGTCTTTGAAGAATCTTGCTAGCTGCGTGGAGGATGATCAAGAGGACCTCATGTTCCTACATGGTGATATCATGTATGCAAAAGTATGCGTTAGTACGTTTGAATGTATTAAGTATGTAGGATGCAATACAACAAGACATATGCCAATATAGTCAAAATGCATAGTAAGAGGCAATAGATAAGCATAATCTCAATATGCCACGCATGATTAATGCTTGAAGTAAAACATGTTTATAAATTATTCAACTTACATAGATTATGATACATATGTGGGAAGAGACCTCAACCGACAAAGAATAAGACCAAGCGAGCTACATCTTAGAATCCCAATGATTACCCCTCATCGGTAAAGAGGTGGTCTACTTACAAGATAAACCATACTTTACCTTACGGGAACATGACTCATTTCGTATGGAGTAACCCTCCTTACGGGAACACGACCTATTTTAGAAAGGATTTCATAAGAAACTTCATCTTACGGGAACACGACCCATTTCGGGAAGAATCTCAAGAGAGAGTGCACTAAATGGATCCAATAGATCATCATCAAACATTACTCTTGCATTAATATCAAAGGCTCACAAGAGGTAAAATCTTTAAAAGAGGGCTTAATCCGGCATTATAACATCATAGACATTTTCATGAATCCAATACATCTTTTGAAAGCCCAAAATCATCATAAATTCACTTGACTCATAACTATTGCAATAGATCATCAATAACTTTAAGAATTCTTATCAAGACATTTTATCAAACACTTGGTGGGTGTGCAATGCTAGTTCAAAATCTATCAATCCAAGAGTAAAATAATATGAGAAAACTCAATATAAATCAACCCACCAACACATAGTAAAACCCTCATCTAAGATACCTTGAAATCTATCATCAAGTCCTAGAATATATCATAGATTCATAGCTCAAAACATGCATAAACAATCAATATTTAATAAAACTCCAACATAGTTTATAATTAAAATTTATAATAAGAGATACTCATAGATATTCCAACTTGAAAATATGCAATTTTCATAAAAGAAGGTCGGGCACCATGGGTGAAAGAACTCAATGGTTGAAACGCACATACCTTAAACTTGGGTTTTCTTGATGTAGATATGAAGGAGACTTGAAGTTTGAACAGAGTTCTTGAGATCCAAAATTAAGCTTGGGACACTTGAATTTTGATGAAATATTTGATTAAGTGTTAGAGGGGGTTTAGAGAGGATCTTGAGTGATATAGAGTTGAAAATGGCTAAGTATAGGTATTTTTACGAATAAATGGGCATGAGACTATGACCCCAAGGCTCTTAGGCTAAAATAGAATTTCAGGAAAAAATTAACACCGATCCACATCCCTGGCACGTCGCGGCCAGGGCCCGGATCGCTACTGGAATTCATAATTTTGTGAAAATCATTTTTCCTACGGGTCCTCTAAAATTGGGGTAACACCCATTTCCCACCCAATTTTGCCCCCTAATCACGAATATGAAGTCGGATTCTTAATATCACGCACGAATTTTGAGATATATGGAAATTATGAGTATGAGCATTTTCAAAGCACATTTTTGGGGCGTTTCACCAATTCAATTCGGATAGAATTTTTCAAATCTTTTGTGGATGGATCTTTACCCTCAGGATATCTATCTTTAAAGTGTGCTCCAATGAATTTTGTTGTGACATGTGAATTATGACTCGTTAGATGTTTTGAACCACATATGTGCATCTTTTCATACTTTCTAATGTAAAATCTATCAAAATTTTCAAGCTTCACAGCTCTCAGCCACCACTTGTATTCAAGATGATCATATTTGACACACTACACCGAGTATGAATTAATTGCCTTCTTCAATCTAAAATCTTTTTTCACACAAGCAATTTTTAATCCAATATCTAGCTCTTGCTTATTATTAAATGGCATATCTTTGTAAAAACCTGTTTCATCATCTTGAGCATGACTAGATTGAGTTGATTGTGTTGTTCTTGGTGTATTACTACCAACTTCAGGAGAAAGAATGTGTTAACATTCACTCTCTTTATCTAGAATATCCATACTCATCCAACCACATTCATCATTTAACATTTGTTGGTCAACAAATAAATTATGGTTCTCGACCAGTCATTCAACCTTGTAGACCCTTAACATAGGTCTAGATTCATCTTCCAAAGAAGTATTCAAACTAAGTTGATCTTTTATTTTAAAAGGAGTCGTCTTCTGCTTTTCACCATAACTATGCATGTAAATGATGGCAATATCTTTCAACTCACAATTTAATTTACAATAAGTAATGATTTTATTCGCAAAATCATCATATGAGATACCTCGATACACAATCATTGCTATCGTCTCAGCTAACTCTTTCTTCTTCCAACGCCAAATATAACGATTGTTTGACTTAATCCATTCACCATGACAATCAACATCTAGTGTTATTTTTGTCTCCCATTAATTATGTTGAAGGTACCTAAAATAGTTATAATTTAAAACAAAAAATTTGATCATGAAAGAAGAGAAAAAAAAATCTATCAAAATATAACAACTAAAGTAATTTATTCAACTATTGCTAAAATAGATGTATCAATTGTTGAAATATATTCAATCGTTACACCTATTTCAGCTTTTTTCAGCAATTGTTGTAAAACACTTAACAATTGTTGCATTTATCTTAGAACCTGCTGCAACAATTATTGAAATAGCTATAGCAATTATTGAATAAATTCAGCAACTGTTGTAAATATTTTAGTAGTTGTTGAATAAATTCATGCTGTAAATATTTCAGCAGTTGATGAATAAATTCAATAATAGACGTCTACTGCAGCACTCGTTAAAACAACTAACAACAATAGTTGAATAACTTGTTCAGCAACTACTAAAACTAATTTCAGCAATTGTTGTGTTTATTTGAACATATACCGTAGCAATTGCTGAAATAACTATAACAATTGCTGAAAATCATATAGTAATGGCAAGCACAATAATATAAAAATCAAATCTTTAGATGAATAATACACATAAAATCACACTATTCACTTGTCAAAAGTTTTAAAATTACCTTTTTAAGCAATTTCTAAAGCCTCACAAACAAAATTTAGTCTATAATTTGAAATTTTCCTCTTTTTGATTCTTCAAATAAGAATTCAAAGTGAGGTGCAAAATCAATACCAACACCAACAATAGAATAACAAAACAAAAAAAGAGGAGGAGAACGACGACGAATGTGCTGATTGACGAGAAAATGAAATACCTGGAGAAGCTGATGCCCGATGCCTGATTTCAATTTCTTTTTTAGAAATTAAGTTTTCATAAAAACTTGGGTTAAAGTGTAAAAATAAAAACTTGAGTACCTATTTTAAAAAAAGCCGCTTATTATTAAAGCTTGATTAGAACTTTGTCACCTACACTTGATATTTAAAACTAGAGTCACTCTTTTTAAATTTTCGCTCATTTTTGTCACCGTTAATTCATTAGCCCGACTAACCTGTCATACAAAGAGACTTGTAAAATAATTATTATTTACACTTTAACCCCTAGTGAGCAGTATAAATAGGAGGTGTCATTCATTTGTACAACTATCAAGAAAAATTCAAATAATTTCCCAAGTTATAAACAAATCTTCTCTAAAAAGCTATTATCTTCTTTCAATCTAGTGTTTGCTTAACAATCTAAGTTAAAAAAGCTTACTAGAGCCTACAAGATCGTGAAAGAGTCGTGTGTAGATTATGGAGCGCTGCACCAAAGTCTTAGGGGAACTCTAAGTCCATGACAAATGGCTCATAAACTAATGTAAATTTACAATGATCAAGGACATCAGGTTGGTCTTGCTTACTAATGCCTCTGTACAGCTATTTCTCATGTTTTATCTAGGTGACAAATATAGACGGAAACAGGAATGTCATTTGTCAAGCTAATATACTACTCGCACTAAATTTCAGACTCAAAGGGGGCTCATGTTAACAAGCATCAAATATAACATGAAACGGAAGAAATGTTCCCTGAGAGAAGAAAAGTTACTTTTTGGAACAGTTCAGCTATCCATTGCAAAGAGACAATGGAATATCCTATTAGAGGGTACAAGGTTGTTACTGAGAATCCCAAAAGGATCATCAAGCTTATGTCCACATTGTCTAATAGTTTCAATCAATTACAAGAACTTGGAAAGAAATGCTGCCAGAGATTAAAAAATATACACAAATACATGTTCTCAAGAAATACTCAATCTTCCCTTAAAAGCAGTTTGGTTGATCAGCAAAGGACACTAATCAAAATAGAGGTGATTAACCATCATGCTTGACCATTGACCAACTTGAAATCTGCCTCTTAGCTCATTGAATCTTCTTCATTCACCAACAGAGAGGAAAATAATAGAGGCAGAGAGGATGTATACACAAAGCAATAATGGCTTCCATCTACTTAGCTCACTGCACAGCGAAACAGAGGTAAAGAGCTTTGCTTGGTGGACCTTCCTCCAAATGCCAACAGCAAACAAGTGGGCTGAGGGTTTCTTACAGGCTATCGCAAGTTCATTAAATTACATTACACATCTCGGGCTTTGCTAATGACACTGGCTCATTAGTGACACTAACAGACCTCCTTCCAGTGCCGAATGGACCGATCCACCCCACAAGACACAAATGTAGCTTCTACCGGGGAATGCTCAAGCCAACGGGGTGCACCAATATGGTTGGAGGGCCATCTAGCCACTACTTCTGTCGTCAGAGCATCCCATGCCACAATCTGTGACCAACATCCTAATTAATCTCAGTAATGTTACCCTTGTACGTGTTAAACAAACACAAACTAACCTCATTTAGAGATTCATCGATTGATAATACAAATTCTTCTGTATCATTGAAAACAGCCTGCATTGAAAGCATTTTTCAACAGTCAATTCTCAACAAGAATGTGAGCAAAATATAAGTCAAAATATCAAAGCCCATAGTCAAAACAAACAAAAAGAAAAGGAGAACACTTCTATTGGTGCGTATATAAAATATATCCTAATTACAGAAGATGAACATGATATAGGAAATCCATGTGGAACACTTTCATTAGGTGCTCTCTGACTCTTACATCTCAAAAAAAAATACCTGAACTTCGATCAAGAAATTAACACAAGTTTCAAGATTCCTACATCTAATGCGGAAAACTATTTTTTGCTTTCCGTGTTTCAGAATATTGGGTTGAGAAGGGTCTAAATTGGGTACATGGATAGTGAGGATTCATATAGACGACCCAACTAGCTTGGGCCTGAAGCATAGCTATTATTGTTGTTGTGATACTTCAAATGTGTTCGCTTCCATTTTATTAATGCAATTCCACAATGATCATGATAGTTGCGGCACATCTAACTAGCACTTTGGAATCCAAGTAGAAACTTCCACAAGAATGATAAACTGAAGCCAGAATTCTTGACATATTGCGCCATGTATTGCATATTCAATAATGAAAAACAGTCAATATTGCATAAATATGTAACTCCAGATTTTTGCTTCTGTTTAAGCCTGTATTGGCTCAACTAATAGGGAGCAGCCAAACTAGGCTTTACTAATAGTAGTAAAAAACTGTGACATGAAACATGAACTCTTCAAAGCAAGATTTGTGAGCCTGACATACCTGGCAGCGCAACTGTGTATGTGTTGCTCCAAGATATTGTTTGACCAATCTTCCTGTGCCAACTTCCCAAAGCTTCACCAAAGAGTCTTTTGCCGAAGAGAGAATATACCTAGGACATATTTGAAATGAACAAGCTTAAGTAGGCAATCAAGCCCTATAAACAATCAAGAATATCTCATTGTCAAAAAAAAAAAGGAGATTATCTCACATAGAATGTAAAGCAAGTTCCACGTGGCAATAAGAAATGAATCCTGATGTCAATTAGACCACATAGGGTCGTAAATAATAATTTGATACAAAAGATGAATAGCATTCCTTTTTGTCTAAGAGCATGAGAAATATACCAGATAAATTTGGTAATCAAGCAGGCTATACTTTACTGGAACTGCTTTATCACAAAACATGACAAGAAGATTCTCAATGACAGCTCTTTTCACAAGTTCCCCACCCTCTACACAACGTAAACAGAAAACAAAACCCCCAATTCATATCTAGGCAGTGGTTCAAGTGAAATAAACCTCTTGTTCTTTTTTCTTTCTTTTGTCTTCTTTTCTCTAATTGAAGAAAAAGGTCCAAATCCTAACTTGTAAGCTGTAACTGTAAGGGATCTCTAACCGTTGATCCTTAGTAAAATTTGCACTTGTTGCCTCCGCCGCTCCATGTGCACCATCTATGGAGCGCACACAGCTAGCAATTACCCCGTCCCATAACCGAATTGCACCATCTTTGGATGCAGTTACATACATTCCACCAGTGGATGAATACCTAACCTGTAAGGAAATATAATGGTGAGTGAAGAGTGAAGACCCCTCTGACCAAAGCATACTAGATACCAAATTTACCTGATTAATAGCACTATTGACACCGATCTCTTGGAAATTTGGTGGCAGGTAGCATTTGAAAGTGTTAATGTCATATAGATGAGGAATTGGATGATCAGTTCCTGTGACAAGCAACATTACCATGAAAAACTTAGCCAATCGGCAAGGTGCAGATCATGTTAAATATTGCTGCTGCTTCATCTGAATGAGTTAGCAGTAAATGATGGAGGGAAATATAGGAAAATAAACAATCTTATGATAATCCCACTGGGTGGGGTTGACAATCTTATAATACTGAATCAAATAATTGGTTCTCTAACCAATTTTAACTTGTTTGATTTCCAAGTCTTAAGAAGAAAGCTTTACATCCAAATGTGTTAGTATGATGGACAGCTCACAAATCATGAACAATAGATAATGATTGTACATATTAATGTAACTATATAGCGTTGTAAATAAGTGTAATTATAGAGATTTGCTGTAGTAATCATAGAGAATAAATACTGTGATAGAAAAGCATATTTGAAGGACAGGATAGCAGATCTAGAGGGACTTGAATGGCAGATTTAGAGGGGTAGAATATTTGTATCCTTAGGGATAGGAATGAGAGATCTTTAGGGATGTGTAATGTGTATACTCTCCATATAAAGGGAAGACTCACTCTGAGAGGATTCAATAAAAATCTTTTAAGTGATCAAACTCACTTCCTGTTCTTCTTCTACACTCATTTTTCTTCCATTTCTCAACTACTTAACAATTAATTAACATCTTTAATTACTTGTTAACTAGTTTTAATCATCAAATCAAACTCTTTCAAGTGATGAACTTCTTTGAGGCTTCAAATCTAAGTGTCCAAACTCACTACTTCTTCTAAACTCATTTTTCTTCCATTTCTCAACTATTTTATAACAAATTAACACCGTTAATTCCTTGTCAACTAGTTTTTAAACACGAAATCATTCTCTTTGATTCTTCAAAATAGGTAACAAGAAGTATTCTTCTACTTTTGTTAGTTAATTTTTTTTGAGTCCCTTGTGTTTCCTTTTTTCTACTTCTTTTCTCTCAATTCAAGTTCTTAAGTTTAATTTGAGTCGACCTTTCAAGAATCACAAAAATATCCTCCACCACAAAGAATTAGTGACCTTCTAAATTGATTGAGCAAACTTAATTCTCTTTCAACATCCAGATGAAGCTCTAGGAAGGAAGGTAAAAGAGTGTTTTCAAAATACAAAGGACGTGAGGAACTTTACTTCTAACTTGTTTGTTCAGTTTTGCAGGTAGGTACAACAGGAGTAATAAGGAAAATGCCATCAGTAACTTTGGAATATTGTGGAGATGACATTAATAAGTACATTGCAACGAGCATGGTGAAAATGAGACTTGTAAGGACTATGATGATCCTTACAAGCATAGTAATGGGACTCTCGAGTATGATGGTGAGTCTTACAAGGACTATGATAGTCTGTGGGTTAATGAACAACATGGTGGTGAGAACCACTAGTCCAGAAACGATTATGAGATGAATGAAGCTTATGGCTCTTGTGATGATGTTAAACGGGTAAAAGGGCCTTACGGTGTATACCATTGTGAAGATAAAGGTTCTCACACTTTGCACCATGATTATGAATCCTTTCTCCCACGGGTCTTATGAATCCTTTGAGCGGAATCTACATGAAAATGGAAGTTGACTTGTGCTACTTCCTATACAAAGAAAGAAGACATAGATGTATGAGCAGGACCATTTCAAAGTCACGGTACGGACCATAGAAGCGGTACATTCCCTACTTCTCAAAATATAATAACTTATTCTTCTCATCCTAGTTCCAATGCTTCTTGTTGTCTGTATTGTGATGAGGTTCGAGGTAGAGTGGGAAGACCATTAAGCCAAGAAGGAGTAGAGTTAAGAGAATCATTTACCACATCGAGAGAATATTTTTATGATTGCTTGCGGATGTTTGAAAAGGTCAAGTCTATGGTACAAGAGAAACAAGCTACTCATCATAAAGTTGAGCCTAAGGAGTTGCTTTTGGAAACAAAGCAAGCTACTTCTTGTGAAGTTACACTGAAGGAAGTCAAAACATCTACTCCTTGTGCATCAAACTGGAAGCTAGACTTGAAAAGATCTTATAACCCTTCACAAGGGATCCTTGGCACTTATCTTACAACAACAACAACACACCCAGTGAAATCCCACAAGTGGGGTCTGGGGAAGGTAGAATGTATGCAGACCTTACCACTACCTCATAGATGTAGAGAGGCTGTTTTCTTGGCACTTATCCTAACTCCCAAAAAGTTGATAGACAAAAGGTTGAGAAAAGTAAGGGTGTGAAAAGTGACAATTCTAGAGTGGAAAAAGGAGAGGTTGTATGGAGTGATGTGAGAGGGTTGTCACAACCTTATCCTAACTCATGCAACTTTTCTTTCTCTAGTTGTTTTAATGATTTTGTAGATGTCCTTGGAAGCAAGACTACTAAAGAACCTCAAAATGAAAAGAATTATGAGGTCCTTGGAAGCTTCCAAAAGGAGCAAATGTGCACCAATGCTGATAACTGTAGAGAAAAAATAAAGAAAAAGAACACAAATAATTTACGAGGTTCGGCA
>DF366656.1:0-17235 GCA_000787875.1 Solanum virginianum
TTCTTGGCTCATAATTAATCCAACGTACCAAAATGTGGGTTCTAACACATGCATTTTGATTATGATGTATATCTCTTATTGCATTGCATCCTACATGCTTAGTACATTTAAATGTACTAACACATATTCTTTCCTACATGATATCACCATATAGGAACTGGAGCCCAAGTTGATCATCCTCCTCCTCCACGTGGCTAGTTAGGTACTACTCAATCTAGTTGGTGAGTCCTCCATTCCGGGGACATTTATCTATGTTTCTCTTATTATATATTAAGATACTCTTCTTTATGTTCTATTTTGACTATGAGGGTGAGCTCGATTGCTTTATCTTGGCCCTTGCTATTATCTACGTAGTACAGGTGTTTGTTGGACATGTTATGTATCTATGATATGAGCTTTGACTCTTGTCTCTTGACTATGATGTTATGCAAGCTTTGCCCTTAGTCCCTTTTGCCCCTATTCTTACTCTTTATGTCTTTTATATGCTTCTGCAACCAATGATGTGTAATGATAAGTGAAGAGGCATGTTTGGGGTTCATTTGGGTTCCCTATTCGCCGTGTCATGTCTAGGCCCTAGGCTTGGGTCATGGAAAATATGGTACCAATTAGGAGGCTTATTTGGGGTTCCTTTGGATTCCCCATTCAACATATCACGTCTAGGCCCTAGGCTTGTGTCGTGACATGTGAGGTCTTATAAACCTTAAGTAGAATTGAATCATCCCAGAGTTAGAAGGATGATGATGGAAAGAAAGGGATGAGAAAGCAAGAGTGATGGCTGATTAAGGCTTGTAGTTAGAGTTATGTGCCTATTAGGTAAGTAAAGGTGATGAGTCGATTTCCCTAAGTTTGATGAAAGAGTGGTGAGTGCCCTATGAGTGTCATGATGAGGTATAGATAGATATATATATATATATATATATATATATATATATATATATATATATATATATATATATATATATATATATATATATATATATATATATATATAGAGAGAGAGAGAGAGAGAGAGAGAGTTAGTGTTAGAATATGTTAGAGCATGCTCAAAAGTAGAAAGAGGTCTATGTTGATGTATTTTGATATTCTTTTAGCGACGGTGAAGTATTGATGTTAAATAGGGGAAATCGAGTACTTCTGAGGTAATAGACCTAAACTAGGCTTATGATTTCAATGTGAGAATATCATAAGATTCATACAGTGATAAACTTTGCTAGATAATAAGGTGAAGTATACTAGATGGGTAAATGGTACATGGGTTGTGTAGAGAGAATGTGGATCGAGTATTTGATATGAGACTTTAGTAGGCCTATATTCCTAAATTATTACCTAGTAGTTATAGGTTGGTATAATATGAGGAAAGTGTGTGATGCAGATGGTAGCAATAATCCCTAAGCTTGGAATTTTAGGGAGTGATGTGAAGAGGGAGATAGCATGATGATAGTGATAGTCCTTGTTGGAGATTTGACCTAAGAGTCTTGCTGTAGTATATGTTCACTGATTACGATGTTAAATGGCAAGGAACGTGGTGTTTGGAGTAGAGTAGAGGTACCCCTTAAATGGAGTAGTAAATTAATAAAGAAGCACTAGAAAAGAGGAGGCTTAAGAAGTTTGAGATACCCACCTATGATTGTGTACAAATATGTGAAACTCTAAGTTACGACTACTATGAGAATCTAGATAGTATATTTGAGTTGTCGATATGGAGTAGGCTGGTGTAAGTAATATTTGTTGTCATAAATAGCTAAGTCGATTTAGGGCTTATAGATAGATGATGTTGAGTTTTCCATGATAGTCTAAGTCTTATACAAATGAGTTTATGGGGGGAGGAGGGGCACAGGAGTTGGGAGTCTGCAGTCAAAAAGAGGAGGTTAGATTGTAAGAGTTATGGGAAGTGGTTATGTATGCCATAAGAATAGCAAATATAGAGAGATTTCCATAGAGATAGGAAGGAGCTAAGAGCAATATTGTGGAAAAGAGTCTGAGTGGCTAGCTATATGTATGCGACTATAGCATAATAAAAGAGTTTAAGATATTCTTGTTGGTAGTAACTCCTTGACCGAGTGGAGGTATATGCTTACAAGCTAGTAGAAAAAATTGATTCCCAAATTTAGAGAGAGGACCTTGAGAGCTAAGGGGGTGATGACGAAGTGGTAAACCAAAGTAGATCTTTAGTCTTCGATAGTAATGGGCTAATCAAGATGAGATATCAACTCTTTTCTATCTTATATGATCTTTGCCCTTCAGTTGAGGTGATATTCTATTCCCTTCTTGTGTATGACTGTCACACCTATAGCCTAGTTCCATGCACATCATGTTGATTCCCATTTTTGTTGAGTTTCGAGGAAGAAAAGAGATGAATTCATTCATTAATATTGATCTTACCCTATGAATCCAATAGTTTCCAATCCTATGGTAAATAAGACATGACCTAAGTTTTACACTACATATAGTTCTGTGACTCAGAGTGACTTTTGATAGATGAGGGAGATTGTACTTTATTATGAATGTCCTCAGATAAGATTTTTTGATTGAATCGTGCTAATGATCTATGCTCTAAGCCTTTTAAGTAATCCAGCTTTCTAGTCTTGATAGAAGTATTGATGATAGTAGACGAGTTATGGCTGATGGGAGAGAATGAGTGCTCCTGAATTGTGATAATGGAGTTGAGTTCCTATCTTCGAGTCGATGTTCCTTTTGAGCCTCTACGTACTTGAGTATGCAAGTCCTTGATAGTATTCGTGCCTAATAATATGTTGGAGATAAAGTTTAAACTCTAGATATTGTGTTCGAAGTCTATTACTGAGAATGTGTATTTGCGTATCTGAGTATTTGAGTTCTTGATGGTATTCATGCTTATTTTGCAAGGAGTGGTAGTAGTTTGAGGTTTTGCCAAAGGGGGAGATGATGAATTCGTCCATGTCTAAATAGTGATGCTGATAGTAGTAGACTGAGGATGAGGGTAGATGAGGAGGAGTGAGTGTATCCTTATTATGATATTGGTGTTAACCTTATGTCATGTAGGGATAGAGATAGGAAGAAGGAGAGTGATGAAACCTTATGCTGAGCAATAGATAGGTAAGAGTATGTTGGTGTGACTTTGAGTGAGAACTCATTGAATAGTGGAAGTAGAAGTGCTAAGTAGGCTTGAAAATTCTAAGGTATAGTTAAAGTGGTTAGAGTGATAGGATTGAATTCGTGGTTGTGTTCTATAAGTATTGATGATAGACTAGTGAAGACTTCATAATAAGGGTTTGAGAAAGAGTAGTGAACTAGTGAAGAGGACTAGTGATCTTTTAATGGAAGCCCCTGTGGAAGTTTAGAGCTGGTATTCAGGATTAGCTTTGTATTATGATGATCATCTTGTGAATAACACCTTGAGTCTTAGAAGTAGGCTTGAGTAGAAGAGGAGGAGGTGGTTAGATGGAAATTTGAGTAAGAGCTATAAGTTTAAGTTAATGGAGTAGAGTACCATGAAAGGGAGTACAATTGAGGTGGGGAGTTGAGCTCGAGAGTGTCCATAGAGTCTTGCATATCACGATGGTCCCATTCTTGATTAAAGTTGATGACCTCCATCCGGAGTCCGAAGAATTGATTGACGAGGTGTTCAAATGATTTGAATTGCTCAAGTTTTTATGTCCCCTTCGTGCCTGCTAGTGAGGATGTCTAAGGTATAAAATGAGAACCTTATGGGATAGATTGTGGGATTGTGACTAACTTATGAGGTAGCACAAGGTGACCTTGAGTTAGGTTTGACTTTGGTAAGAGTATGCAGTAAATCTTAGGCCTTGACGAGGGTTATGAGCTGCAGATGATGATGCCCTCTAAAGAGTTGAGTTTTTAACTCTTGAGTCGATGTTCACTCATTTGTTGGAGTATTTGAGTAATTAAGTTTTTGATGTGTATATTCCTAAGTCTGAATAGAGACTGTTAAGATCAATGAGGAGTCGAGAGTTTGATTGATTGAGTGAGTATTGAGAGGAGCTTTCGATTGCTATTCGTGCCTTGATATCCTTCTCCACTCATCATTCGAGGACGAATGATCCCAAGGAGGAGATAATGTAACACCTGGTAAAATTACCAAAATACCCCTAGAGGAGGGACGTGCGCATAACACGTCGTCCTATGCTCCGTTTGTAAATTTGAAACTGGATGTGCAGTCAGCATGAAACATTGAGTGGGAAAATGGCCTCCTTTTAATTTTAGAGCAACAAGATCAAAATATAATTTTTTGATCCTAAAGTCGAAATAGTGTCTGTGTGCATCAGGGCCGCGACACCCCCTGAACTCGGACTTACACTTTTTTTTTAATTATTTGATGGGATTTGGAAAAACTCGTTTGGAGGACTTTTGGAAGAAAATACACTGGTCCCGCCTGAGGCATATCGCGGACCAATGTAAATTCCAAGACGAATTTTCTTTCATTTCATGGAGGGGTATTTCAGACCTTTCTCAACCACTCCTAAGTTCAATAAATAAGTATAAGGGATCTTTTACATCAATCCAAGTCCAAAAAATCTCTACTAGCTAAGTTTTCCTATGAGTAGATAGAAGGGTCAACTTCAAATGACCATATCTCCTAAAGTACAATGAGTTAATCAAATCGAAGATATTTGAATTAGCTTTCCAACACATCTAATTTCGCCTTAATTAGAGTTCGGAGTGGAAATTATGATCATTTTAGTGAAGAAGTGTAGAGCTGTCTGAAGGTCTACGACAGCGCATCGCGGACCTAACGCGACCCTTACTGGATAAGCTAATGACATTTTTTTTTCTTTTTATTTTGCGGGTACTTTCATCCTAAAACCTTTGGGGGTCTATTTAAGGTCACAAAATGCATAAAATATTAGTTTTCATAATTAAAAATCCTCTCTTTCACTCCTAGCCATAAATGCTCAAGAATCATGAAGTTAGGATTAGCTTTCAAGATTCATCCTCAAGGTAAGTTATTCTTCATGAATTTTAATCTACCTAACCCTTCTTCATCTATTCATGAATATTTAATAGAATCTTAAATCATAACCAAGGGAAGACGAATTCAAGAATTCCAATAAAGAATTTCTTTATTCTTCTTTTTCAAGAATGTAGGGTTCTTCATCAAGAACTCTAAATATTCTAAGTCAAAAATTTAAGAATCAAGGAGAAGCCCTTCAAACAATGTCTTTCCAAGTTCTTACACTCTAAAGGAACTACCGAGATCGAGGATTTTCTCCAAGAAAGCTATTATTCATCAAATTTCGATTCTAATATCAACTTTCCAGGTATGTAAGGCTAAACTAAAAGCATGGGATTGCCCTCCCATGTGCCCCATAGGTGGTTTTAGATGAGAGTTGAAAGTTCGTGAGTCTACATGGTAATATCAACTTTCCAAGTATGTAAAGCTAAACTAAAAGCATGAGATTGTTCTCCCATGTGCCCCATAGATGGTCATAGATGAGTTGAGAGTCTATGAGTCCCCATACATAATTCTTGAAGTATTATCTTGATTAAATTCTTGACTACTATATTATTTACATATATTTTCATACATTGATGATCATCATAAACTTATTTTCTTGAATTGAATACTTTTCATGGGATATTGTTTAAACCCTATATGTTAACTTTTAAAAGCATGCAAGAATGAACTTAGGAGATGAGTCTAGAGCCTTGATATATAAATGTGCTTATTATTGTGGTTCTGGTCCTGAATTGAGTGTGCTGATGATGATGTTGATGAGATTTATATCCTTAGAGTCTTAAAGAGGTTGAACTTAATCTTAAAAGAATGTTCCTAATCCATTGAGTTGATGGCTGATGAGATGAGTTGATGTTCTTTGTCCCTAAAAGACTAAATAATATGAAATCTTGATGTTTGATGTTTATGAGCATATTGAGTCTTGGGAGGAGTATCGAGCATCAAAAGGAGTCAGAGTAAGTCCTACTCGCACTCATAACTATGTATCCAACGTAGGAGAGGATTGGACCATGGAAAACAGATGTTTTCTTAGTCCTAAAAAAGGACTTGATATTATGGATCCCTAGATGCCACGCCTTTTCACCCTGCAAGGTATTGGGTGGATGCCGCAATAACATCACTTCATTGTATTATAATCAGATCATAGGTGATAGTTGTAAGTCCGAGAAACTCCTAGATAGGTCTCACAATGATAGTACTCTAATGTTGAGTTGAGTTCAGCTCCCTTGAATTGAGTTGAGTTGAGTTGGTTGATGGGTTAATTATCTACTCTTTATTCTTGCTTTAGATAGACATTTGACAGTTTGATTGGTTATCTTTTTGAGTTGATGTTCCATATTATTCTACCTATTTCTATTTCATTAAGATATTTTACATACCGTACATTCCACGTGCTAATACCACTCGGCTCTGCATTGTTTCATGATATAGGTATATGGACTAGGAATCATCAACAGGTGCATTATTGAGGGTCTAGGACGTTCAGCTAATTGGTGAGCCTCCCCTACTTTGGAGGAATCATTACATTTATTTTCATCTTGCTTTTAGAGATAGATTTGATCAGCTTTACATTATTTTGAGGTAGCCATGGGTCTGTCATTAGCACCACTTGATAGTGATAGAGGTTTCATAGACTAGAGTCAAATGTTGATGTTAAGACTTGATAAGCCAGCTTTTTCTACTAGCCCTTTTATTTATTAATATTATCTTGAGAATAGATGAGATGTGCCCATTACTTTCCTTAGTCTTTCGCTGATTGTCTTAAGTTTATTGATCGAATGAATGTGATGAGGTCAAGTGTTTCACTTGGGACTAGTAATAGTCTTTGAGTGCCAATAACGTCTAGGGTACCCTCTCGACATCTATGAACATTCCTTTCTTCAAGTGTCCAAAAAAAACCTTCCTCTCATCAATAGACTAGTTAAAATGCGAGGAGTATAGGTACAAGCCCGCACTGTAAGTGCCCTATCCACCTGATTGCAATACTCATAAAACCAAATTTGCAAGGCCAAAGGGAGTACAAATAAACGAACATAATCAACATTCTTGACCATTTGCAAATTTACAGAATCCCTAAACTCAAAGAATGAAAGATGACCCCAAGGATATGTAGTATGCTTTCCAGACTCAACCAACAAGAATTGATCTTTCGGGACAACTAATTTACTTGGGGGGCTACGACAGCGCATCGCGGACCTAACGCGACCCTTACTGGATAAGCTAATGACATTTTTTTTTCTTTTTATTTTGCGGGTATATCAAAAAGATGTTCAGGCATATTTAAGAATTCCTCCTTTAAAACCCTAATAAATTCCTTTTTTAGGACACATGTATCTCTATAATTTGGGAAATACATATCAATGAGTTTTGATGGACCATTCAACTCATGAACAAAGTCATCCAAAGTACCACACCTGAGACTAGTAACACATTTAAATTCACGAAGTCCAAAATGTACAACCATACCATCAATTTGAAAGTGAATGTGTCTGCCCGATCACTCTTTACCTCATTGTGAACCAAAACCCTAATCAACTGAGGTTGGCATTTGAAAGGCGGTGAATCAGCCATATAACCAAAAGGAGATTCTTGAAACAAGTAGAACATGTTGACTTTAGGTAAACGTTGCTTAATCTCACCAGCAACATTAAAATTTGTATAGCACAACCAGTGATATAATGGTGCCTTCGACTAAAAAAATTTAAAAAAAAACACATATTTAGAAATTACAAATCTAAACAAAAAGCCTACACATCACAAAATAGAATTATGATTAATAAAAAATAAAAAATTTAAAAATAAAAAATAAAAAATAAAAAATAAGATAGTACATACTTTTTCAGCATTATCCACTTTTTTCACGACCCTTTTGTTGGGTTTGCTAGCTTTAACCTTTTTTTTCGTTTACAGTATAAATGTATAGATGAAGTAGAGAATACACATATCAAAAAGACGTTCAGGCATATTTAAGGATTCCTCCTTGAAAACCCTAATAAATTCTTTTTTTGGGACACATGTATCTCTATAATTTGGGAAATACGTATCAATGAGTTTTGATGGACCATTCAACTCATGAACAAAGTCATCCAAAGTACCACACTTGAAACTAGTAACACATTTAAATTCACGAAGTCTGAAATGTACAACTGTACCATCAATTTGAAAGTGAATGTGTCTGCCCGATCACTTTTTACCTCATTGTGAACCAAAATCCTAATCAACTGAGGTTGGCATTTGAAAGGCGTCGAATCAGCTATATAACCAAAAGGGGATTCTTGAAACAAGTAGAACATGTTGACTTTAGGTAAACGTTGCTTAATCTCACCAGCAACATTAAAATTTATGTAGCACAACCAGCGAGATAATGGAGCCTTTGACTAAAAAAATTTAAAAAAACACACATATTTAGAAATTACAAATCTAAACAAAAAACCTACACATCACAAAATAGAATTATGATTAATAAAAAAATAAAAAATTTAAAATTAAAAACAAGATAGTACATACTTTTTCAGCATTAGCCACTTTTTTCCTGACCCTTTTGTTGGGTTTGCTAGCTTTAACCTTTTTTTGGTTTATTTTGAAGAACAAGCTAAATACGAAGAAATATTTCAAAAGAAAAAAAATCAATATAACAACAAACTAACAGATGCCTAAAACAAAAAATCAAGAAAAAAATAATACCTTGGATTTGGGTGCACTACTTTTACCCTCTTTGTTGATTCAGAGTCTTTTCAAAATAGGTACTTCATCTTCGAAGTCACTATCATGTGGATAATTAGACAGTTTGGCTTTAAAAATAATACCTTCTCCTTGCCTTTCTCCCCTGCAACAGATCTATTCTTTACTGGAGATAGGGTAAAAGCGTTAAGTTCAAAGTTTGGTCTTGAACAATGTATGAACATAGAATCCAAATAAATCAATTCCGAATTAGTCCTAGGGCTTTTACGAGTTAGAATTTTTTGATAAGTAGATTTGAATATGGTTAAACAATAATGCATGAAAAAAAGAATGCAAAAATGGAGAAAAAATGGTTGTGAAGAAGAGGAACAAAGGAATGGACGAAAGAAGAAGAAGAACACTTGCAGAAAATGAAAAAAAGATAAAAAAAAAAAAAAAAGATGATGTGACGGAAGAAGTAAGTCTAATTTGGGTTAATGAAAAGACAAAGCATATATATCTTCACGTGTTAATGAAAAGAAAAAGTATAGATATCTTCACGTGGGTTACTTTCAAAAAGTAACCAGCAATAAAAGGCATATATTGAAAACATAAATTCTTCAGACTTGATTACAAATCCCAATACTAAAAATATGTATAAACTAAAATACAAAGAGGAACAAAAATGTTAGTTGACATGTATACTTTGGTAAATAAAAAGTTAACTTTGTAAATAAAATAGACTATGCCCTAAAGTGTAATAAATAGTCTTAAAGTGAATTTTCTTCCAATTTTAATATATATTTTGATTTTTCCAAAAAATAACTATATTTTTTTTAATCCAAAATAACAAAAAAGGAAATAAAATCACCCTTCTCTTTCTTGCTCTTCATCTTTCTCTCCTTCTTCTCTTTTCTTTCTTGTTCGTCTCTTTCTTTTTCTTTTTCTTTTTTTGGTTAAGTTTCTTTCTCTTTCTTTCCGCCTTTTTCCCTGTTTTACAAATAATACTTAATTAATTATTCTAATTTAAATTTTAATGTGGATTGAATATTATGAAAATAATATTTTTACTACTCTTTAAATTAGAAAATTTATTTTGTGTAAACAAATATAAATGCATTTCTGACACAATTTTAATGTATTAATATATAAACTAATAAATAGTGCTTGAATGTTTGAAATTCAATTATTATATTTTCTGACACCATTAATTAAAAAAACTACAATTGTAATACATTTTGAATTTGATACTTCGTATGTATTATAGACATTTTTAATGCACATGGAGAATATAAGTAATATATTTTTAATATAATAATTATTTTAACATCATTAATAAGAGAAAATAATTAAAAAAAAGTAACTATAATACGTTTTAAATTCAGTAAATAACTCATATTATAAGCATCTTTCAGTGCAAAAGGTGAATCTATAACTAAAATATTTTTCATAAAAATGTGTTATAAGTGTTATATTTGAATATCAAATTTAATTATAAGTATTACGTGAGAATTTTAAATATTTTAGTATAGTTTAATTAATTTAATATTATTAGAAAATATATTATATTTATTCCAATAATAATAATAAAAATCATAACAATGTATAATATCAAATATGATGCCACGCCCCGGGAGGTACTCTTGGTGTGGCCGGCACTCGGAGACTATCGCTAGCCCCCGAGAGAACCATTTGGCCTCGTCATCACATCAAACTCAACAACGGAAGAATAACTCAATAAATATCATATATGTGCATATATACATATAGAAGTAACTCCACTATATCATAGTATCAATGAAAGTAGTTTAGATACAGAGACTTATCCAAAACCTCTACTCAAATGTCTACGAAGCCTCTACTTATCAGTCTAGGAATGTGTCTTGACAGGCCATGGGCACCTTAATCAGAGAAAGAAAATCACTCAAAATAAAGAAAGATAAAAGGGCTCCTCCGGGATACTAGGAGGGCTCACCAAGGTCGAGGTATGTACTGATCCGGACCTCAACGATGCACTTGCTGAAACCCTCTATCTGCTATACCTGCGTCATAAAATGATGCAGGCCCAAAATGGACGTCAGTACATAGAATATACTAGTATATAAAATAGCTAAGGGAGAAATAAAGCTCGACTCGGTCATCTCGACTCAGTGCTCATGCTCAAATCGTTTTATGCAAGTTTATAGTAAATCATGCTTTTAAAATGATCTCAGTATAATATTTTTATTTTGAAATCTCATGCTCATTCAATGTTGCTTGGGAGTTTCTCTTAACTGACATCCTCATCCCACCACCTTAAGTTAGATGATGCACAATGAATCAGCGTCGTTGTCATGTGCACCCTTAACTTGCTATGGAAAAGGGCGATCAACTCTCTCTTAGATCCATAATAAATGTCCACTTACAGGACAAGAGCCGTCAGACTAGCCATAACAACTATCCTACGCTTGCAACGTAGTTCTGTGGGTTAAAGTAGAAGTATAATCGCTCTCCACTCGGTGCTCGAACTTCTCCAAAGACTAAAACATGTTCAACTCATCAATTAAGTCATCACTGACTCATTATCATCATAACTTAACTCATCATCATATCATCATCAACTCAATAATTCAATCAATCAACAAAAATGATTAACTCGGTTTAGACTCAAACGGTCATTTAGACTAATTCAATCAACTAGTCATGCAATACAATCAAGACATCATATATCATAATGTATGTGACTCAATGCAACATACTTCTCATGCTCATGTGTAATCAAGTCACTCAACTCAATGTGCATTAATCCACTTAATTCAACATGCTCAATTTACCAAACTCAATATGCTCAATTTATGCATAAAATTTCATGGAAACATGTAAATTAGCTCTTGATCAAGACAATGGAAAATGGCGTGTGAAGAAAGAAATCCACACTTTGGTAAGCCTTACAAACCTGGGAGTGTAGAATATTAAAGTATTTTGAAAGAAACTAGAAGATTTCTCAACTTCTCCTACAAACCCTAGCCCCTCTTCCTCTCTTGAATTTCTCTTCAACGCCTTAGAGAGAATATTTCAACACCAAAGAGGCCATCTAATATGTTTTGGGGCTGATTTAGGTATAAAAACGCCGACCCTAAGCTTAGAAATGGTAGGAAAGGACCAAAATAACCTTTCTTAAAAAACTATCAAAAGTGGCCTTCGGGCCACCTTACAACTCGTAATGGGTCCTACGACTCATAGGAACCCTCTCGTAAACTTTTGGCCCAATTTTTGGAGTCTTTAGACCTTGCTACGAGCCCATATTACGACTCGTAGCCTATGCTACGACTCATAGAAGGTGGTTGCAAAGTCTAGGGCTGTAATCTGTAGTTTCTGACATTTTCTATGAGTTGCAGATACAGGTCGTAGTCCGAATCACAACCCGTAAGGGGGTCTCATAGGTGCAACTCTATACTGACAGTCTTCAGTAAAATGGCCTGTCCTTTGGTATGTGGTGGGTCATCCAGTTCTTTGTGTGCTAAAAGTTATGAGAATTTAATGTTGACCCTAGCACAATCCAATACTCAAAACTCAATTTATAGGAAAGTCTTGAACTCATCTAAGTAATAGAGGTCTCTTATGACTCTAATACACTTCCCACATATAGAAATGATGCTTGAAACATTGGTACATTTGAGGGTAGAGTTATGAGGTATCACAATATCTCCCCCTTGGTGTCATTCGTCCTCGAATGATGGGTCACTAGAGATTTTGGGCAAAGCACAAATTTACCTATGGACTCTAACATTCAATCAGCTCTCAACTCACTCGTGCAATCAATAAAGCAAAACATTTAGTAAATAAATAATTAAACAATTAATGGATCATATCAATCCTCACTCGGACTCTGAAACTCTATCATACTGAGAACAAAAGGAAGTCTCAAGGAATAGGAAGTTTAAGAATTTAAAGGAAAAATACTTACCATCAACTCTTTCATCATTGGTTGGCTGGAATAAGTAAGGATATTTGGCCTTCATATCCTCCTCTGCTTCCCAAGTAGCTTCTTTACAAATTGCTTCTTCCATAATACTTTGACAGATATAATCTCTTTGTTTCTCAATTTTTGAACCTGATGATCAAGGATTTGGATAGGAATCTCCTCATAACTCA
Organism: Solanum virginianum; assembly: GCA_000787875.1. Lineage (NCBI taxonomy): Eukaryota > Viridiplantae > Streptophyta > Magnoliopsida > Solanales > Solanaceae > Solanum > Solanum virginianum. Next base: position 12,749 of record DF366656.1, read on the forward strand.
AACTAGCTCTCACTCCAATACTCTCGACAGGCACTACCAACTGTGAATCTCCCAAATACTTCTTAAGCATAGAAATGTGGAAGACCGGGCGGATGGCCTCTAACTCTGGGGGTACTTCTAACTCATAAGCCACATTGCCCACTCTCTTTAAGATATGATAAGGGCCAATGTACCTTGAAATCAACTTCCTTTCCTTTATGGGTGGCAGTTTCAAATACACGCAATCATTGACCTCAAACTCTAATTCTCTTCTTCTGATATCTTTGTAGGATTTCTGTCTACTTTGTGTAGTCTTCAACCTCTCATGAATGATTTTCACTTTTCCATAGCTTGGTGAACCAAGTCCATTCCAATCAACTATGCTTCACCTACTTCAAACCATCCAATCGGTGACTTACACCTCCTCCCATAGAGTGCCTCATATGGGGCCATCTGAATGCTCAAGTGGAAGGTATTGTTGTAAGAAAACTTTATCAAAGGAAAGTGGTCATCCAATTACCCTTAAAATCAATGACTCAAGCTCTCAATATATCTTCTAATTTCTGAATAGTACATTTTACCTGGCCATCCATCTGAAGGTGGAAAGTTGTGCTAAGGAGCACCTTCATATCCAAACCCTTCTAAAATGACTTTCAAACTAGGCGGTGAATTGAGCTCCTCTATCTGAGATGATGGACAAAGGGACCCTATACAACCTAACAATCGCCCTTATATACAACCCGGCATAGTCTTCTGCACTGTCAATCGTCTGGACCACTAAGAAGTGAGTTAACTTAGTCATCCGATCAACTATCACCCATATAGAGTCATGCTGTCTACGAGATATCGGCAAAATGGTAACAAAGTACATATTGATCATCTCCCATTTCCATTCTGGAATGTCAAAGTTCTTAACTACTCCACATGGTCTTTGGTGTTCAACTTAACTTGTTGACAATTTGAACACTTAGAAACAAACTCGATAATCTCTCTCTTCATTCCGCTCCACCAATAGATTTCTCTCAAGTCATAGTACATCTTAGTAGACCCTAGGTGGATGGAATATCTTGAACTGTGGGGCTCTGCCATGATCCTCTCTTAAACCCCGTTAACATTTGGAACACATAATTTGCCTTGATACCTCAACACTCCATCTCCCCCTTTTGCGAAAGCTAACACCTTCTGCTTATGTACATCATCCTTCAATTGTAACAGGACTAGATCTCTATCTTGTTTCTCTTTCACATCCACTACTAGGGATGATGCAGACCCGTTGCACACATGAACTCTTCCTTCGCCTGACTAATCCAGTTGGACTCCCAGTCGTGCTAGTCCATGAACCTCCTTGGCTAATTCTCTCTTCTCCTCCACATGGGTAGTACTTCCTATGGATAATCTACTAAGAGCATCAACAACTACGTTAACTTTACATATATGGTAGAGGATGCTTATATCATAGTCCTTAAGCAACTCAAGCCATCTCCTCTGCCTCAAATTAAGCTCTTTCTGGGTGAAGACACATTGTAGGCTCTTGTGGTCTGTGAACTGATCCACATGTGCCCCATATAAATAGTGGCACCATAATTTGAGAGTAAATACTACCGCTGCCAACTCCAAATTGTGAGTGGGGTAATTTTGCTCATGCACCTTAAGTTGTCTTGAAGCATAGGCAACAACTTTCCCCTTCTACATCAACACACATCTGAATCCTACCCTAAAAGCATCACAATATATCAAAAATCTATCCATCCCATCAGGCAAGCTCAATACGGGTGCAATGGTTAACCTCATCTTTAGCTCTTGGAAACTCCTCTCACACTCATCGGACCATTGAAACTTGACCTTCTTCTAAGTCAATTTAGTCAACGTTGCGGATATAGAGGAAAATCCCTCAACAAATCTCTAATAGTAGCCAGCTAAACTCAAAAAACTTCTTATCTTGGTTGGTGAGGTTAGCCTTGGCCAATTCTTGACTGCCTCAATCTTTTGAGTATCCACTCGAATTCCATCTCCAAAAATCACATGGCCTAAGAAGGCCACAGATTTGAGCCAAAATTCACACTTAGAAAACTTCGCATATAACTCATTGTCTCGGAGTGCTTGCAAAGCAATCCTAAGGTGATTGGCATACTCCTCCTCATCTCTAGAGTACACCAAAGTGTCATTAATAAACACAATCACAAACATGTCGAGATACTGTAGAAACACTCTATTCATCAAATCTATAAAAGTTATGGGTGCATTTATCAACCCAAAAGACATCACTAAGAACTCAAAGTGATCATACCATATTTGGAAAGCCGTTTTTGGGATGTCACATTCTCTCACTTTCAACTGATGATAGCCTGATCGGAGGTCTATCTTAGAGAAAATAGTGGCACCCTGAAGTTGGTCGAACAAGTCCTCAATCCTTTGAAAGGGATACTTATTCTTAATAGTCACCTTATTCAACTGTTAGTAGTCAATGCACATCCTCAAAGAACCATCCTTCTTTCGCACGAATAGGACCAGAGCACCCCATGGAGAGACACTCGGTCCTATGAATCCTTTCTCTAACAAGTCCCTCAGCTGCTCTTTCAACTTTGCAGGGGCCATTCTATATGGTGGAATAGAGATAGGCTGGGTGTCAGAAAGAACATCAATCTCAAAGTCGATTTCCCTATCAGGAGGGACTCCAGGCAGATCCTCAGGAAACTCATTCACAATCAGAATAGACTCAAGGGAAGGGGGATCAACATCATCGAACTTGACTCACACGAGGTGATAGATACATCCTTTAGAGATTAATTTTTTGGCCTTTAGGTAAGAAATAAACTTACCCTTCGGCGCAAGAGAATCTCCTCTCCACTCAATAATAGGCTCATTTAAAAATTAGAATTTGACAGTTCGAGTTCAGCAATCAATAGAGGCATAGCAGGCATAAAGCCAATCCATACCAAGAATCATATCAAAATTAACCATCTCCAACTCAATCAAATCAACCAGAGTATCCCTTTAATAGATAGGCACCACAAAATCTCTGTAGATCTTCTCAGCTTGAATAAACTCACCAACAGGAGTAGAAATAGAAAATGGCTCAAGCAAACACTTACGAAGAATCTCAAATCTACTCGCCACATATGGCATCACAAAAGAGCAAGCTACACCCAGATAAAGTAAAGCATAACATGGAAAGGTAAAGACTCGAAGCATACCAGTCACAATATCTGGTGCAACCTTTTGATCCTGTCAGTTCCCCATTACATAAAAATAGTTTATCCCACTGCCTGCCCCTGGTGCAGCACCTCTTTGATTAACCCTCGCTGGTGGTGTTGTGGTAGAAGTCTGGGCCTTATTGCCCCATATTAGACAATCCCTCTGAAAGTGACCTGAGTGGCCACACTTGTAACAAGTATTTCCTCCATCTCTACACTCTCCCAAATGCATCTTGCCACATTTCTCACAAGGTGGTTTCCCTTTAGAGCCAAGAGTCACACTTGCTTGAGACCGTGCACCCTGTGCCCTAAAGCTTGGCTGACCTTGGGACCTCTGATGGCTAGGAGTTAGTGCACTAGCTGAAGATGGTGCATAGGTAGAAGACCTCTTCTGGAAGTAGGACTTATTTCCCTTATTCTACTTACTCTAACTAAACTCAGGCCCTGCTGATCTGGCCTTCTTACTCAGATGCTCCTCTCTGTCTTTCTTCTTATCCTCCTCAGTTTATTGGGCATAGACAATCATCCTAGATATATCCATACCCAGGATCAACAATGCCGCCTTACACTCTCTCTTCATGTGTTTACCCAACCCAGATATAAATTTTCTCATCTTTGCCCTCATATTAGAAACCACCTCCGGTGCATACCTAGACAGTTGGATGAATTTTAGGCTATACTTTTTTACCGTCATCCCCTCTTATTTTAGATTCACAAACTCCTCGACCTTTGCCTCCCTCAGAGGAAAGAAGTGATCGAGAAAGGCACTCTCGAACTTATCCCAAGTAGTAAGCTCAGCATCCTCACCTCGACTTTCCTCCCACTGGTTGTACCAAACATTAGCCACGTTTTTGAGTTGGTAGGCAACAAGGTCAACTCCTTCAGTCTAAGTGGCATGCATAGTTTTTAGCACCTTCCACATCTCATCAATAAAATTCTGCAGATCTTCCTCAACCTTAGATCCAGTATAGACCGATGGGTTCATCCTCAAGAAATCTCTCAATTTAGAAGTAACTGTGGGCTCATGAGAACTAGAGTTAGGGCCTGGTCAACCTTGATTCCCACTCTGATCAGCTACTAACTGGGTAAGCATAAGTATTGCTCCTCAAAATTCGGCCTTTAAGGTAGGAGCAGGTGGAGCAGTAAGTGTCACAGGAACACCAGTGGTCCTGGATGGTCGGCCTCAGCCCCTCATTTCCATTTTAAGGAGGCATTTCTAAGGTTATTACACGTCTTGGAGGCATATCTGCAATCGCAAAACACACGAGTCAAAAAAGAAATTTATAGAGTTTTCCACTCTATGGCATGAACCCA
>DF366655.1:0-12078 GCA_000787875.1 Solanum virginianum
GGACCTTCTTCTAAGCCAACTTATCTTCCACAACACCCATAACCTCAAGGAGTTATATAGCACTAGAGTCACCAACACAACCCTTCAACCTAGAAGCATGAAGAACCAGACGAACTATATCTATATCCATAGGCAATTCCCATTCGCATGCAACCTCACCAATCCTACTTAACACTCTATAAGGACTCACAAACGACAAACTCAATTCCCTTTCTTGCCAAACCAGACCATACCCCTTCATGGGTAAGACTTGCAAGTAAACACAATCATCAACACAAGCAGACATGGCCTACCTTAGTAACTAATGACACCATCTCCGCCTTTGGAGAAAACCCCCACTACACCACCATATCCAACCTTGTCCAACCTAACTCCCAATCTAGCCAACAGATGGACCTCTCTACTCACCTCTTTGCCACTATCATGATACACATGCTAGGCTACCCATAGATACCCTACCTAGAGCATCGACCACAACATTAGCCTTATCGGGGTGATAATGCACACTCATAAGGAGCTCTAACCACCTTCTTGTTACCCATGATTCACACTTGTCATAATTAGTAAACAAGCTCTCATCCCCCAAGACTTTCAATACTACCCCTAAATGATTCACAAGCTCTAAATAAATCAATACTTCATCACTAGAGGCCACCACAACATGTCAAGGTAGGGTTTCAAGACCCTATTCATGAGACCTATAGACATAAATGGTGCATTAGTCAAACAAAAAACTTCACCACGGCTCAAGATGCTCATTTCTAATTTGAAAAAATACTTAGGGATATCACCTACCCTCATCCTCACTTGGGGACAAAATCCAAACTGAAGATCAATCTTAGAAAAGTGACTAGCCCGTTGTAGTTGACCAAATAGATTGTCTATCCTTAACCATCATATTACAGCCTTACCCGGGTCTATACTCATAGAAAGCATGATATGTATATAGCCAAACCACCCCAAGACCTCTAACCCATCAAGCCCAGTTCAACCAAGATCACAAGACATGACTCTATGCAATAAGAACATGGGCTAACCCTTATAGACCTTTCTAGCAACAATAGACCCATATGACTATTCGGGACACTCATGTATCTTACTAGCAAGAAAGAAGTAATGAAATCAAAGCATGCACATCAAATCAAAAACCCTTAACATACTATTAATAACATTAGGTGCCTCCTCCCCTCATTACGTCCCTTGCAAGGCATAGAACCTATTTTGCCTTGAATCACCTCCTTGCATATGAGGACGACTATCTCTACTTTCGATTTGAGCATGAGGATAATCAATAACCCTGTGACCCATTTCACTGCACTAAAACAAGCACTAGAGTTCCTCCAACACGGGCCACTGTGGTTATTCCTACACGTAGGGCACTTAGGCTTGGACCCTCCACTATTACCACCCTGGTGTCTTGGATTATCATTAGCAAACCTTCCATTAAGAGCTTTAGAAGACCCTTGGCCTTGATGAAACCAGCCACCCTTGGGACTTTAGAACTTACCATCAAAACGGGCCCTCTATGCCTCACTACTCCTCTTTCTCAACTTCTCCCCTTCTAATTGTTCAGCATTAGTCATTAAGCGGGAAAAAGTCATGTCTCTAATCAACATAGTGGTCCAGCACTCCTCATTCACCAAATCAGATACACCCATCATGAACTTCTTTATTCTAGACCTTGGGTCGGCAACCAATTATGGAGCATATTTTGAGAGTTGGTTGGACTTGAGGTCATACTCCCTCACACTCATAGATCCTTGTTTCAAATTCATAAATTCCATTATTTTAGCTTCTCTAAGCTCAAGAGGGATGAACCAGTTGAGAAAAACTGCCTTAAACTCCTCCTAGGATCACATCGTTATTACCCTTCTCCTCCTTCCATTGAGTATACCATATTTGGGCCACCACCTTGAGTTGGTAAGCCGCCAACTCCGCGTTATCCTCTGACCTAACACCTATAATAGCCAACACTTTGTACACCTCATCAACAAATTCTTGAGGGTCCTCATCCACCTTAGACCCGTTGAACTCCGGTGGGTTCATCCCCATGAAATCTCTTACCCTAGATGCTGGAGTAGGAGCATAGGGGGCTTGGTCCCTTGATTGGCTTGGGTAGCCACAACTTGAGCTAGCAAGGTGAGAGCATACCAGAGCTCTCTATAAGCTAGTTATTCCTTGGGTGTGTGAGCTCTTCTTCATCTTGTGTTAGGCATGATCTAGCATAGCAAAAAATAATTATTAATGGAGGGAGAACCTTCCCTTAACTTCTATGGCACGACATGGAGTGAGAAGAAGGGAGACATTTCCTAAAATGCCTCATAGCCTCTTGCTCATAGTAGTGGCACACTTCACAACCATGAACAAGACTCTAGTCGACGCGGTGTGTTGGATGCCGAGGACCATTAACAATCTAGTGCTCTTATACCAAGTTTATCACGACCCAAAATAGGGCCTAAACATGACACGGTGAATGGGGAACCTGAAGGAACCTCAAACAAGCCTCTTAGCATACTATACACATATCTTTGGTCGCGAAAGCAAGAATAAACAACAAGAGAAAACATAAACAAGGGAAATTAGGACTAAGGAAGAGAGTTTAGTACTTAAATAACATAGATGAGTCAAAACTCAAGCATAATACATAACTTATCTAATAACACCTCTAGACATATAACTTAGCGGTGGCCAACATAAGCAACCAGGCTCACCCTCATAATCATAAGTTTCACATATAAGAAGAGTCAATACATAGCATAAATCAAGAGAAGTATGTCCTCAAAATTGAGGACTCACCAACTTGCTTGAATAGGTATTACTAGCCACATAGAGGAGGATGATGATCAAGTGGAGCTCTGGTTCCTACATGGTAACATCATGTAGGCATAGAGTATGCGTTAGTATGTTTGAATGTACTAAGTATGTAGGTATATACATTAGTGCGTTTGAATGTACTAAGGATGTAGGATGCAATGCAACAAGAGATAGGCAACATGGTCAAAATGCATAATGATAAGCAATAGATAGCATAATAGCAATATGACATGTATGATCAATGCTTATGTAAATCATGCTTTGCGAATTATTCAATTTATATAGATCATAATACATAAGTGTGGGAAGAGACTATAACCGACATAGAATATGACCAAGTGAGCTATAACTTAGAATCTCGATGATTATCCCTCCTTGGTAAAGAGGTGGTCTACTTGCCAAGGTACACCATACTCTACCTTACGGGGTCCCACTCCATTTTGGATGAAATAATACTCCTTACAAGGTTGCACCCTATTTCAAAAAGGATTTATGGCCATGCTTCACCTTATGGGGACCCACCTCATTTTGGATAAGTGACCTTCCTTACGGGACCCGCTCCATTTCAGATTAGGCATGTTCATTGTAAAGTGCACTAAATGGATCCACTAGTATAGCAAGGGTAAAAGATATACTCCTATGTTGGCACATAGTTCAATGAAGAGAGCAACTTTCTATCCATCGGTGGTAATTCTAATCCCACAAAATACTTATAATAATTATACTTTAATAATTTTCAATAAACAGGGAGACATAGCATGCGTATATCTAAAACATCTTTGACCTCTAATGGTGAGCCTAACATCAAACATAATTAATATCAAAAGGCTCACAAGAGGTAGCATCTTTGAAACAAAGTGCTTAATCCAGCATTCACAACATCATAGACATTTTCATGTATTCAATACATCTTTTGAATTCCCAAAATCATCACAAAGTCACTTGACTCATAAATCATACACTAGATGATCATTAATAACTTTAAGAATCCTTCAAAGGGCATTTCATCAAACACTTGGTGGGTGTATAATGCTAGTGTAAAACCATGATATTCAATAGTGAAATCATGCAGGAAAATTCAATGTAAGACCACCCACAAATATTTGGTAATACCCTCATGCAATATACATCAAAACTCTTCATCAAATCTCAAGATAGGTCAAAGATTCATAGCTCAAAACATGCTTAAGCAGTCATACTTTTATGAAACCCCAACATAGTTCAAAGTCAAATTCATAATAAGTAAGACCCACAAGTAAATCAACTTAGAAACATGCAATTTATGTAAAAATGAAACTTGGGCACTATGGGTGAAAGGACCCAATAGTTGAAATTCACATACCTTAGCTTTGGAAAATTTCTTGATGAAGATTGGAAATGGATACTTGAAGCTTGAGTGAAATTCTAAAGATCCAAAATGAGTTGGGAACCCTTAATTTGAGTGAAATATTTGTCTAAGCGTTTGGGAGAGTATTGGGGAATGTCTTGTATGATATGAAAGTGAAATATGGCTAAGTATAGGTGGTTTTATGCATGGGAAGACTTAGGCCCAAGACCCAAAAGCCTTGAACTGAGATAAAATTACTAGGCAAAAGTACCACTAGTCCTCGATGGAGGCACATCGCGGACAGATGCTGGATAAGCAAACTTATAAATTTTTGAATTTTTATATGTTGCCCTAAATTCGTGGTTAGACCCATTACCCACTCAATTTTTTCCATGAACAAGAATATGAAGTCATATTTTTGATATCACACATGAATTTTGAGATAAATAGAAATTACAATTTCAGGCACTTTCGAGGCACATTTTTGAGCACTTTTTGGGGTCGTTTCAGGGGCTATGACCCCAATGCCCTTGGGAGCATAAGAAAAACTAAGGAAAATATTATGCTAGTCTACTTCTAGTCTGCGACTTAGATAAAATGAGAAGTAGGAAATTATACTTCTCCGCGCCCCTGGCGCATTGCCGCCAGGGCACAAATATTCTCTGGAAATCAAAAACTAGTGAAAATATTTTTGCTACTGGTCCTCTAAAATCTAGGTTACACCCATCTCCCACTGAATTTTGCCCCCTAATCAAGAATATAAAGTCAGATTTTCAAAGCACATCTTTGGGGCATTTCAGCTTTTATAGCCAATGAGCCTTCACTTCTACCAACTATCTTCTACATAGTTGTCACCTTGTCCTTTAGGATAGTTAATTCCTTCCCATGTTCATCAATAATCGCCTCAAGCCTGTACATCCTCAGCTTATGCGCCTCCATCAACTCCTGCTGCTTGGCCTTAGCCTGAACATACAACTTTAATGCTTTGTCTATGGCTGCCTTAATCAGCTTAGGTATAGATGACTCAGCATGAGTGGCATGAAGATTGGCTGCTTTAGCTAGTTGGCCAATGCCATAAATGGTAGCCGTAGTGGTTCGGGGGTTGGTCATCTTTTCTTGTGCTCTGCCTGTGCCTCACCGATGAGAATTGGAGTATAGAAGAGGAATGTAGAGAAGAGAACAAAGAAGTTATACCTACCTTGGGAGCTAGCACTGTAGCACCAGATTCAAGGGCCTCAGCATCAATTACCAGTTTTTTATCAACCAGTTTCTTTGTTGCCCTATCTTCCTTGTCCCTTAGAAATTTAGCCTCAATTTGCCAGATGTTAGTAGATGTTGTTGGATTCCACATTAGTCTTCTTATTTCTAGGAACTCTAGCTTGTTTACACAGGGATGTGATAAGGCTAGGAAATGACAACGAGGTCTGCTCTAGTGTTTCCTTAGTGTGGATTTCTAGATCAATGATTGCACCAAGATTCAACTCCCATCTATCCATAATGCAAACCAGCTAGTGCAACTTTTGCATGTCAAAGTACCGACTCATTATGTAAAGGCATCAAGTTGTTGCTCATGAATCCAAACCAAAATTGTGTTGATATGTTCATTTCCTTCTTTTCAATAATTGCTCCCTCCTCTAACCACGAGGGAGCTAGTGTTCCGATCAAAGGCACTAACCATGCTTTGATATCATCAAATGTCTTCACCTTCATCATCTCATCCTTGACATTTGGGTATCTATATGTGCAACCCAGAACATAATTGATTTCAATTTTGCTGCATGGGACTTGCACACCCCTAACATCTACAACATCAAGAGGTTTGAGTATCGTTGTCACTCTGCTTTTGCTCTTTAGAAGGGCCCTACCATAAGCCTCATAGAACTCGCGAACCAGGCTAGGCACATACGAATCCTGAGGTTTGGTAAAATTTTGGAAGCTGTGAAATTTAAGAACTTCCCGAACCTCTAGGTACTAATCAATCACACCATCTATTGATAGCTACTTCTCTTTCAAAATTGTCCCATTCCCATCTACTCTAAGTCTGTTTAGATGTATCGGGGCTATTATCTCCTAAATTCTCATCGATGTTTAAAGTAGAGAGTCATGTAGGGCCATGGCTTTGGCTTCACTTCGATACTTTTTAGGGCTAGATTCCTCAACTAACGGTGAACCCAAAACATGCTTCTGTTTGGTTATACCTAAAAAACATGCTCAAAACATTGTGGGAGTATCAATCATAAGGTAATTAGGTTCAACATTTATTCACAATAAAATCATTTTAGGTGGATAGGTCTGTTTGACTGAAAAACATGTTCGACAAGTCACTAAACTAGTTGAACTGTCAAATAGGTCATCACCTTTTTTGCATAGTTTTCAGACTTTTGTCCACTACTACTTTTAGCGATGATGGTACAGATTTGGTGATACGTCAAATGAATTTAGCTATAAAAGATACAATCACCAAAAGTTGCAAAGCTCAACAACATTTAACAATTAGACAAAGCAGTGTGTGTGAGCCTTCGTCGCATCCCTGAGTCTAATTCAGCTGTCAAAATAACCATCACCGAAGATGAGTGACAAGGCCAACTCCTATACATTCAAAAGATGATCACATTTCATAGCAACAATGGGGATAATCACATACTAACCTGCACTCAATCATCAATGCATGCTCATTCATTCATTTCTACATTCATATGGTCATCATGGCTATAAACTCATTCAAGCGATAACTTACCCTTAAGAATGACATAACCCAATCTATCATCAAAAAATTTCTTTTCGTTCAAAAGGATTTGGGGTTACTTATTATTTACCCATAGCCTACAAGAATAATACATTCAACAAGCATACATATTCATTCAATCACTCTCGTGATCATGGTACTATCTCAAGTTAAAACATTCAATTGGGTATTAAGGACAAAATTGAGACAATACCTACTAATATCCAACATTTGGGCAACAAATCGGTTTCATTAAACCCTAGCCCACATCATATGCACCACCAATTTCAAGATATTTTGAATGAATCAAAAACCCAAATAAATCACACATATATATAACATAGGGTTTTAGAATCACCATAATGTATCACCCACATGATTTCTATCAACTTTTAGTCACAAAACATGATTTGCAACTCACTAAAACCCTGATCAAACCTTCCTTATCTCAAGAGCATCATGCACAAAACATGAAATTAAAGCTAAGGGCCAAAAACATGCCTCCTTGATGATGTAGAAATTAATGAGAACCTTGTAATAGCTTTTATTGATGAATTTCTTCACACCAAGAGAAATTTTGCAAATAAAAGACTAGAGGGGAGTGTTGACTTGTGAAGGAAGTGAAAAGGAGAGAATATAAAAAGTAAAAAATCCAATACATTTGAAAAGCCCTTAATAGATCAGTTAGACGCAAGGAATCAATGACATCGACTCTCTCCGCCAAACACGTTCGAGGGTAACTGATAGTGATGAAGTCGCCATTTTTAACAAAGATCAAAACTTAAGTCCAGCCACAAAGGGCGGTACCAATGATCATCACTCAACAAGTTCAGCGATTCACCAAATTGCAACTAAGATCGCCAAATTTGATATCACCTTAAGAGTCCTTGAATAACTCTAAAGGTGGTCAAACTCGAGATTACCATCTTAATTTGGCGATCCACCGACCAAACCCATCAGGTTGCCCTTTTATCTTTTATTTCAGATACTTTCTCTTCAATTGTGCACAAATCAACACCCATTATTTAAGAAAAAGACTTACCTAACTATCTTGGGTTGCCTCCCAAGTAGAGTTATAGTTAAGATCATAGCATGGTGTAGTCCTTCCACTTTCTCAAGTCACCCATGAGCGATCTTTCACTGATATCAACTGCAGGTCTTTCACCTTGTTTAGAGTGTTGCAGATGTTGAACACCACCTTCTCATCATTTACCCTGAACCTCAAGTCTCCCTACATCCACAACTGCCCTTCCAGTGGTTCAGAATGGCCTCACTAAAATAATTTGTACATTGATATCCACCTCATAATCCTGTATCACAAAGTTAGCCAGAAGAATAAACTTGTCTACCTTCATCAACACATCATGAAGAATCCCCACCAGTCCTTTGATGGACTGAACAGCCATAAGCATACGCATAGTTCTTGGTGAAGGGGTTTCCAACCCCAATTCCTCAAATATAGACAAGGGCATAAGATTTATCCACACTCCTAAATCATATAGTGCCTTGTCGAATTTGTAAGCTCCAATGGTGCAAGGTATTATGAATGCACCAAGGTCCTATTTCTTTACAACTAGAGCTTTTGTCAAGATAGCACTGCAATTGTGGGATACCTCGATCATCTCACACTCTAGGGTCCATTTCTTTGACATCAATACTTTTATAAATTTGGCATACCCTGGCATTTTAGTCAATTCCTTAACCAATGGAACATTTATGGACAAAGAACTGAACATAGAAAGAAATTTTTTAAATTCGGCATCATTTTCTTTCTTCTTCAATTGCTGAGGGAATAAAGCATCAATATTAACTTGAGGTTCTTTCAACCTCATAGTTGAACTTAAATTTTTTAGGGATGTTTTTTTAATGTTCATAGTATCATCCCCAACCTTCTCTTTTTCATCACTCTCGGGATTGCCAAGAGTATCATCAATTCCATCATCAGCTACACTCTCATCAGTGTCAACATTCAATGTAGCACCCTTCCACTACAGGTAGTGATAGCTAAATAATGTTGATCAATGCCCTTAGGATTGGTTACCATGTCACTAGGCAATCCACCTTCTGGTCGCTAGTTGAGATGCGTATATATATTGCCAAGTGGAGTCTCCAAGTGTTGATAGAAGTTGAATGTGATGTTACTATTTGACTTAACTATGAAAAATCGAACTTTATCTCCTTTAAGACTGTGTCAGAGGCTTCAACCTTGCTCAAGATTTGGGTTAGCATATCTTCTGTCGGGAGATTCTCTAGATTCACCATAGAATCAGCAACTTTAACCCAATCATGGGGAGCAATATACCTATCTACAACCCCATCATGGTTTCTCCAAACCCTAACATGAGGCTGGTTAGGCCATCCATGATTGCGTTATCCAGTATTATTATTGTTCCAACCTTGATTCTCGAGTGGCCTTGGAAAGAAACCCTAACATGAGGCTGGTTAGGCCATCCATGATTGCGTTATCCAGTATTATTATTGTTCCACCCTTGATTCTCGAGTGGCCTTGGAAAGACCGGATGAGAACCCACCATTTGGTTGCCTATATAATGTGCCTCTTCATTGTAACCACTATCAAATGGTGCACTATCAACCATCACATCACTAGCAGCCCCTATAACATTTACACTATTTACGATTTCCTCTCATAACATGCTTAGTCAAGAGGTCAAACTGAGTTAGCATCTTAAGTATATTTTTGGCCCGCTCTTAATCTTTAGCAAGCTACTCTCTAGATAGACCCCTGTGACTTGAAGATATAAGGTCATCCCTCATGTACCATTCTCAGTTGATTTTTGTCATGTCATATAGGAGGTTACAAGCTATAGCGATGTTTATTTCATAATTCCACCTCACACCAGCTGGTCAGCCACCCCATTGTTGACTGTATCGAGGCTTATATAGAAGTATTGCAATATCAAATGATCCAAAACTCCTTGGTTCGAATATTGTAGTAAAAGCTTCTAAAACTAAAGCCTTGTCTCTTGCAATGGCTCACCTTCAATTTGTTTGAAGTTCTAATTTTTCTCAGCATCACCATCTTCGAGAGAAGGAAAAATCTTTTGGGGAATGCATCTTGAAGTTCCTTCCACGAAGTGATAGAATCATAAGGAAACTCAGCTAGCCACCTCACAGCCTCTCTAGTGATAGAGAATGGGAATAACCTCAGTATAATCCCTTCTTAGTTCACTCCCTTGAAATTGAATGGAAGATAGACATCAACAAAATTCCTGAGGTGTTCATGAGGATCCTCATGACCTAGTCCTCCAAACCGTCCCTTTAGTTGGAGAAGTTGCAAGATAGTGCTTGTAACATGAAATTTAACTCCTTCAGCCAATGGGGGTAGTCAGATGGCACCAGCGCTTCCCACTTGGTCCTAATTAACACCCTGCATATCATTAGCGTCTCCAACATTATTACCAAGGATGCTCTTATCATCTTCCATTTTAACACCTATTCCTCAACAGCTAAAACAACATGAGAGCCATAAAATAACTCTAACTACAAGAACAAAGTTCAACAAACACTTCAATCATAAACTGGTACCACTCTGCAATAATAATGCCATTATTTATATCACTCCACTCGGATACTCAAAGGAAGCAGGGTGATCGTCATCAACATATTATCTAACTTTAGAGTTAGGGTCAAATCCCACAAGGAATAGTGGTTCATGATTTGAAGTAGTTCATTGGACTAAGCAATCATAGGTTCGGGGGGTTACTATAATTCAAAATCAAGATTCAACTATGTAATATCTAATAAGCAAATTGATCAACATATCAAGGGAGATGTTGGGGATGTGCAAATATGGGAATCGCTATCATTTTGGATCATGGTGCTCAATTCGCTTCTCATTTTTTGAGATCCTTCCAAAAGGGTTTTGGTACCAAGGTCAATCTTAGCATGACTTTTCATCCTAATGAGTGAATGGGCTAGGTTGCTTTTAACCCATGTTTAGTTACGACACACAAGTGTTTCATATGATTCAATTACAATATCATATGCGGAACTACAAGGACACACTTGGCCTAAGAAGTCTCAGCAAAACCCATAAAATCTTAGCCATTGAATCCATAATTTTGGCCTTCAACTGAAACCCCGAAAGGTTTCCAACCATTACATCCATTCTACACTCTAATCACTCAAGTTAAAGTAATAATTAGAGAATTAAATTAAACCACAAGTTTGCAACCTTAAAATTATAGATTAAACATAGGAATGGATGTAAATTCACTTAAATCAATAACAATAAAGTCAAAAAATCAAAGACCCAACAGATAAATCAAAAACACATATTATTTACACCACCCTAACATGGGGGTTTTAGCCACTCATGCTAGAAGTTAGAGATTCAATACTAGATATAGTAGTTAAAATCATGGATAACAAGATTGAATAGAGAAAATTTGATTAACACTAGCAGATCTCCTCAAATTTTGCTTCCCCCATAAACTTGAAACCCTATCACCCCTTTGTACTCTAGATCAAGGAATGTATTATGTACTTCTACTCACTATGTAAAACTAAGAAGAATGATATGTACAATGTCCTTTCTAAATTTCTTAAATAGGCAATGCAAAAGTATAAGAGTTTGTGCACCGAGTTTTCATTAAGTGGTCAAGGCCTGCCATCACCGAGCACTCCGGCTTTGCGCTGAATGTGCACTTGACTGCTTTCCTCTTAATCCCCTTAAAGGATTGTTTCTCTATAATATTGGGCAATGGTTCTTCACTCCACCGATATAGTTTGGTGATTACCGAAGTTCCCCTCTCATCACCTTCCTTTCATGGTTCGGGGCTCTAAACTTTAGGTGGTCTCTTGAGCCATTTGGTGATATACTGAATATTGCAATGTCTATTCTGACCATCTTCCTAACTTAGGCTTGAATCTTGGTTGCGGAAACATTAGGTCATCCCGTTGAGTGTTTGGCGGATCATGGAATATATAGGCGATGTCGCTTCTATCTACCTTTTTAACACTTTTGTTCCTTTTCCAAGACTTGTCAAGTATTGTCCATTTGTACACTTTTAGCTCCATTTCCTGACACAACACATGCATATCAGTTAGAGATTTGCAATAATAGCACACCACGGGTAATATTTCTTTGCAAATGAATGACCCCAAAATGTGCTCGAAAATGTTCCTCAGAAGTGTTCAAAATCATAATTTCCATATATCTCAAAATTCATGCATGATATCAAAAATCTGA
>DF366654.1:0-20192 GCA_000787875.1 Solanum virginianum
AAAGTTCACTTTGTCGTATCAAATTCTAAGCCTAAAAAGTTAGCACCTATCAAGTGGAAAGTTCCTTTAAGAATTGAGGAAAAACATCTTTCCGAATTCTAACATCATATCATTTTCATTAACTGAACATCTAGCTCCATTCAATTTTTGATATTGAGGAGTGTGCCTGAATATCTAGAAAATGCAATTGTTAACTTTTTAAAAATAATTTGTACTTGAATATCTTGAAAAATGCAATTATTAACTTTTTTGAAATAACTTCGTGACAGGTAAATGTTTTATTTATTTATCATGATTATTTTTAGATAAATTTTGAGGCAAGATGTGTATTCTTATCTCTAGTGGTTCACTATGGTTTATGTGAGAAATAATTCATAGAAGAAAACTACAGTAAACACAGTCATGTAACATATGTTAGAATAGTATCAAAGCAAAAAGGAAAAAAAATGATGAATTGGGATTCATTAATAGTACAAAGAAAAAATAAATGAAGATTAAAGACATGAGAGTGCTAAAAACTAACTCAAATTTGTTAATGGAGAAGATTGTAAAGTAAAAGAAATATAATCACGTGTCTAAAGTACACACAACAAAATATTTCATGTATGGTAAAAATCCTTGCACCAATCAATCATGCCACAATTTTTCCAAGTTAAGAAAATCAAATACAAGATATAACTCAAACATTCAAAAAATGCAAAATTGGACATTTAAATAAATAATATCAATGATGTTACATACATAATAGAATGAGTAAATATTAGGATGATGAAGTATCATTGTAAGTACTTCTGAGTAATTATAGGAGCAAATTATTCTTAAATGCACTGTCATTGAATGTGACATTAATGAACTCCATTTATTGTTATACGTAGAGGGATCAGGGAAGGGCTTCAAAGATTCAAATCAAGTTATATTAATTTGAAATCTCAAACTAATATTCTTTGAGGATATTTCATCCAATATAAGTGTTTCTCCCAAAATGCAACAAGTTTTTTTAGTATAAAATCAGGAGTTAGAATCTGACAAAGATTAAATAATTATAAAATCAGCAAAAGAAAAAAAAGAAGAAGATAATAAAATTTGCTTTCCATTTGTGTACATACACATATAGCATAGCAAAATCATCTGCCAACACACACAAAAGAGAGTAAAACCATTCTCCAAGTGACTTGGACTAAAATGAGTACTAAAGCTTTATCATTGCCATGAATGCAATTCCTCGTGAAGAAAAGAAACGTACCAACTGTTAGAAATTTGACCAAAATAAATGTTGTTTAATTTTGGAGATAATAAAAAAAATATATTAGAACTCATTCGATAGAATGGATATGGATAAAGCTTTTTTTTGAGATATTAAAAATATTTTCCTAACACAAATCTCCTAAATGAAAAACTTGAATATGCAACTATCATAATATTATAACTACAAATATCAATGTTTTATACCATCTAAACCAAGCTTCAAGTCAAACAAATATTAATCGTTACGAAAATGGAAATGTAACGAACCAACAGGGCTCAAACAGGGTATACTTTTTGTCTTTGGTATTCCTTTAAACTGTTCTTGATCCAGATCGTCAAATATAGCACGGAAGACAGCAACCAAGGAGGAGTAGGTATAGGACAATGCTGAAGAGGGAGAATAACTTCCAATATTTCTCGATGCTGTCATAGAATATTTGCTTGCATGATTGACATTTGAAGCAAAGCTCGATCTGTTCATTGCTCCAAATCTTGCAGCCATTGTTTACTACTGCAGGCCCTACTTTAGGCATGGTCCAGTAAGTAGCATTGTGATACTCCAAACCGCAGTAAGTGGGTGGCTGGCAAGAGCTCGATTGCACGCTACAAAACAAAGATTTAAGTTGTATACACTAACATATATAATACTGCAAACTGAATTAGTACGTACCCCACAAAATTTAAGTGTTCTTATTTAACTCAAAAAAAGATATCAATTCGTTCAGGACTTTATGTGTTTTTTAAATTGGTATCAACCAGTATCTATGTGTTTCAACTTTGGATTTGCACAAGTAGACACTTAAACTCATAGAAGTTGAAGTAGTAGACACATGTGTTCTATGTGACATCCTACGTGACATCCTACGTGTGTCTACTTGTTTAATTTATGCTAGTTTTAATGTTTATTTATGGACATCCAAAGTTTGAGGGCACAGATGCTAGAAGAGGCCAAGATAAAGAACACATTTATATACTATGTCTGTTTTATACTATCATAAATTTTAATATGTAATAATTGCTAGAAAAATGATTCTAGCATCTCTAAGAGGTTCATTCCTTAATCCTTTTGTTAATGATTCTTTATTGTATTACAATAATAAAATCAAACATTACTATGAATAGTAAGAGCTTCCTTATTTCATTCTTTAGCGTTTGATGAGTTATTACAATTACTCATTAGAACAATTCCTTATTTACCCTTTTTAACTATTAATTAAAAATTCTTTAGCGTTTGATGAGTTATTACAATTACTCATTAGAACAATTCCTTATTTCCATTTGAAATCATCATATGTATATGGGTTATTCAATAAAGGCTGAAGCAGGTATGGAGAACATAGTAAGTGAAGAATCTTATCAAACTCACAATTTGAAGGATTATTGAATTTGTTGCACTAGTCTAATAGTGTAAATTACATGTTAGATTCTAGCTCCTAATTTTATACATAATCTTTGTTGCATCATCAATCTAGATCTCTCGCAGTAGATTAATGGGTGAAGGAAAAAGTACTAGTAGTAGTAATTAAAAACCTGAGTATGAGATAGGTTGTGTTTGTAAAAATCAGCCCTTTTACTAGTAGGTATTTGCTGACAAGTTTGGTAATCAACCAAACAGTTCTTAATCTTCTCTGCATTCATCACATACTGTTAAGACTAATATTTTTAGTACAAATATTTCCTTATTAACTTCTTTCCTTTACCTAGAAGTTATATTAGAATAGGAATATTCTCCTATTAATTTCTTTCTTTTTAGTATGGATTCCCTTATTAATTTCTTTCCTTATATGTGTAAAACCCTCATGTATATATTTAGGGTTATTTTGTGTCAACCCCACATCTGTCAGTATTTGTGTAGCACCGTGCTATTATTCCGGTGACTACTTTTCTTCAGTGTGACAAGTTCTTTTTTATCTTTGGAGCGTCACTGCCTTCAGTGTAACAGATTGGAGCGTCACTGCCTCAGTGTGACAGATTGTAGCGTCACTGTCTCAGTGTGACAGATTGGAACGTCACTGCCTCAGTGTGACAAATTGGAGCGTCATGCCTCAGTGTGACAGATTGGAGCGTCACTGCCTTAAGTGTGATGGATTGGAGCGTCACTGCCTCAGTGTGACAGGTTGGAGCGTCACTGCCTCAGTGTGACAGATTGGAGCGTCACTGCCTCAGTGTGACAGATTGGAGCGTCACTGCCTTAGTGTGACAGATTGGAGGGTCACACATATCAATTGGTTACATGGTATTAGCAAGCATTCGGAGATGAAAATTGCACCAGCGCTGTAGTGTTTCATCACCAGTCCGGCGACTAGAATCAGTCAGACGATCGTCGACCAGACCAGAACGTGGAGCAGTCCCATCGACTGCTGAACGACGAACCAGTCCGGCGATAATTATGTGGCGTGGGCGAGAGCAATCACGCTATCCTTAAAGGCACGAAGAAAATTCGTGTTTGTTGACGCTGTCCTTGGCAAGTTGGGCATTTGTAATCCGCATGCTCCAACTTGAGGCGGTGTTAAGACTAATATTTTTGATACAAATATTTTCTTATTAACTTATTTCCTTTACCTAGAGGTTATATTAGAATAGGAATATTCTCCTATTAATTTCTTTCCTTTTAGTATTGATTCCCTTATTAATTTCTTTCGTTATATGTGTAAAACCCTCATGTATATATGGATGGTTCGTACAGACCATCAACAACAATTCAATAATATATTTTTCCCAATATTTCTAACACATACTTCTCCAACAAGTAGTGCGAGTAATATCTATCTTCCCCAAACACAGCCCTGCTCACGTTTCTATTGTCACCAAAATTGAAAACACCGTAAAACAGAGCACTCCCAAAGAGAACAAGTGCGACAAGATGATACATATCCAGACGATAAATTTAAATCAGCGCCAGGACACACCCAATTCAATAACCGTATCAAGCAGCAGAATCATTCCCATTATTAGCAAATGCTTCTCCATCACTTTGACGCAAAGAAAAATGCTCCCGATGAAATGTATCCCAATTGAAAGCCCTAAGGCTAACAGAGAAAGCACTATTTCCATCCAATAAAAGAATATTTTTATGGATTAGAACCTTACTCCTAACATTTTCATGAAAAAGAATAGATGATGACTGTAAATCGGATTCCTAGAATCTGCAATAAGTTAAACCCTACAAAACTTATTAACGGTGACCAACAATTTCCGAGATAATGTAGTTGGCCCGTTAATATTCATTCATTTAGTTGAGTATTTGGAGTTGGTTACGGAAATAAGGAGTATCTCTTTTTTTACATCCAATACTCCACGCTCATGGGGCGCTTGGTAGAGTATATTATGATTTGTTTATATTATTTATTATGGTAGATTAAATTATAATAATATATATTGGTGAAATAATAATTATATCAGGATTGAAAATATAAATACATTTAATAGTTTAGTGAATATGTTTTTATTAGTCTGTCTAAAACAACTATTTCTATTCGATTTCGTTTAGTACATACAATATGCATTAGCACAAGAAGTTGGAACTATACCGTTTCCATAATCAAGATAAATTATATATAATCTTGTGCTATGATCATACCTATGACTTGTCCAATTTTCATCTTAGATTGTGAATGAAAAATTTTATTTATAAAAATCAATGATTTAATTCTTTGTGTATAAGCTAAAACTCTATACACTAAATTATCTACTATATAAGAAAACAGACTCATTCTATTAAAACTTTTATTAAAAAATGAATAAACAATTATTCTATAATAAAATTATATCTAAACTCATGATTAATAGTATATATTACATAATTAATAGTATATATTCCAACAAGAAAAATATTTATCAAAGTGTAAAATAAACGTAAGACTCACATTGTTATATTACAAAGTCAATGTTGAACCTGTAAAATAATTGTTACAAAGAAATGAATGTTGAACCTGTAAAATAATTGTTAATGTTGAACCTGTAAAATAATTGTTACAAAGAAATGAATGTTAAGATGGACATGATGTAATACAAAACTTGATGAGATTAAGAATAAACATATTTACCAAAAAGTGCAAATAACACACATTAAACATAAAATAAGATAAGATAATTTGAGATGGTTTGGTCATTATCCATAGTGTGCTAAAATGAAATGAAATAAACTTAAAATTACGTTAAAGAATATCAAAAAGACTGAATTATAAAATTAGTATAGACTTAACTAAAACAGAACATAATGGAAGAATTAGACTCATACATGTAATAGTTTTTAGAATTAATGTAAACTTAACTAAAATAGAACATAGTGAAAAAGATTCGTATAAGTTATCGTATATTTGTGAAAATGTTTTGATTTTGTTAGTATGCTAATTTTCACTTTCATAAATATGTTTACATTGTAGTTATTTATTATATTGATATGAGTATACAACTTATGATATCTATCATATAAAATTTGAATATTAAAATTTTAATTTCATAACAATTTAATTTTAAAAATTGCTCATACAAAATAAAAAAATATCATATAAATTACAAAAATATGTTTTATATAAATTCCAGGAATATATTAAGCAATTCTTCCTCTTCAAAAAGTTGGTTAGGCGGCCCAAGTATTTATAACAGAAAAATCTGATGAAACTCACAAGTGTCAAATCACTAACCTGTAGACGCATGTTTAGTAATGTACGCGGAAGGCTCCATTCCATTTTGGCTCTCTTTATTTTTTCATAAGTTTACATTATATAAATTAAATTTAATAAGTTAAATTTAATGATTAAAATTAAATTGACTCAAATCTAATTTATGTGATGTAATGACTATTAAAATAAAAACTTGTGGAAAATGGACAAAACTCATTGGCCTTTGAAGTTTTATATATATTCTCTTCTATTACTAACGTCTCCTCCAAAGCCACCAACCAACTACTTTGTGAAGCCATTTTCTTCAACGCCAAACTCTTGCTTTCTTCGCCCTTCGGCGGACTTTCCTATAAACCCTTTGCTCCATTTATATAAATCCCCATAAACCATTTGCTCGGAAAAATACTCTTTCTCTTTCTGCATTTTACAGACACAACAAAAATAAAATGGCCTTAGCTCCGGCACAGCTCTCTAAGACCTTTTTTTCCACCAAACCCAAATCACAAACGCCGGTTTTTTCATTACCTGCCACCCAAAAGATTCAATCTCGGCGGCCGTCGTCTTCCACGGTCCAATGCTCCGTCGCCGTTTCTCCACCGGCGACTGCGTCCCAGGCATCCGCCAAGTTGAAGTCCGTTAAGGCTAGACAGATCATAGATAGCAGGGGAAATCCTACCGTCGAGGTTGATCTGGTTACCGGCGATGATATTCTTTACCGATCGGCGGTTCCTAGTGGGGCTTCCACCGGGATCTATGAAGCCCTAGAGCTAAGAGATGGGGACAAGAGCCTTTATGGAGGTAAAGGTGTCCTCAATGCTGTCAAAAATATTAATGAATTTTTGGGCCCCAAACTTCTTGGTGTTGATGTGAGGTAATCCAATCTTACTACTTATTTTTGCACATTTCTTGAATTTTTTTTTCTATTTTTGTTATGTAAGAGTTTCCATCTTCCAATAGTATTTGGTTTCAATTTGTTATAGTTACAAAGTGGTAATATTCCTACTTCACAAGCTGAAAGTTTGTTTAGAGCAACTGTAGTGGCCAAAGAGAGTTGTTTAGAGCACTTGTACAATCAGAATCAAGGTCCTATGTTAGTAAAGGTTTTTGTATCATCCATTACTGTGTAAGCCAAATTGGTTTGTTTATTATGAAAGTGGCTGAGGAGGCTTACAGTTTACTTCACGTCTTTATTGGTTGTCAATAAGCTGCAACTTAGGTAATTGCATATTACTTGTGTATGATTATGGCTAGTCCGATGAAATTTGCTGACCTTGCATATTACTTGTGTATGATTATGGCTAGTCCGATGAAATTTGCTGAAGTTTGGTTTGGTTCAAGTTGACATAGACAATAAGAAGATGACTGATACGAATATGTGGCAATTTTCTTTTCTTCTTGTGAAGGAACCAGGCTGATGTTGATGCTGTTATGCTTGATATTGATGGAACTCCTAACAAATCAAAACTTGGGGCTAACGCCATTCTTGGAGTCTCTCTGAGTGTGTGTAGAGCTGGTGCTGGAGCAAAAGCAGTACCTTTGTATAAACACATTCAAGAAATATCTGGAACCAAAGAACTTATAATGCCAGTTCCAGCGTTCAATGTCATAAATGGAGGGAGCCATGCTGGTAACAATTTGGCTATGCAAGAATTCATGATTCTACCTGTTGGAGCATCAACATTTGCTGAGGCACTTCGTATGGGTAGTGAAGGTGAGAATAGTGTAAAATATATGTTCCTCCTCTGAAATAGCGTAATATAAAATTGCTTCCTCTTTTTTGATGTCTATCTATGTCTTTGACAAATTAGTGTTGGTTTAGTAAATCTGCATCAGGAGAAGTAAAACAGTGGCTAAACTTCTTATTCTGATTGTCAAAATGCTGTTTTGTCTTGAAGTTCTTTTAGCCCCATGAACTGTAACCTTTGCATATTATGTGTTCTGCAAACTTGTAATTTGATCTCTTTACAGCTGTTTTGTCCTGAAGTTCTTTTAGCCCCATGACCTGTAACCGTTGCATATTATGTGTTCTGCAAACTTGTAATATGATCTCTTTACATAGTATTTAACTGCCGACACTTGATTGGACAACAGTCTACCACACTCTAAAGGGAATTATCAAAGCCAAGTACGGGCAAGATGCATGCAATGTCGGTGATGAAGGTGGATTCGCTCCAAATGTCCAGGATAACAGGGAAGGGCTAGTATTGCTTATGGATGCAATTGAGAAGGCTGGTTACACTGGCAAGGTCAGTTTTCCCTTTGGCCTTTCTGTTTTATTAAGTGATATTATTTTCAGAAGTTATGGACTTCCTAATTGAAAGATTGGTGCAGATTAAAATTGGCATGGATGTAGCAGCATCCAAATTCTTGACAAAATATGCAAAATATGATCTCAATTTCAAGAAACAACCAAATGATGGAGCTCATGTACTTAGTGCTCAGAGCCTCTGTGAACTCTACAAGGAGTTTGTCAAAGATTTTCCTATTGTATCTATTGAAGATCCCTTTGACCAAGATGATTGGAGCTCTTGGGCATCTCTACAATCTTCAGTTGATATTCAACTTGTAGGTGATGATTTGTTGGTGACTAATCCAAAGAGAATTGCTGAAGCAATTCAGAAAAAGGCATGCAATGCATTGTTGTTGAAGGTAAAGATTTGTCTTTAAGCAACATACACATTTCTGTAGCAAAGCCACCTTGTTCCATCATTAGGCTTCTTTCTCATTT
The DNA here is from genome assembly GCA_000787875.1 of Solanum virginianum. Classification (NCBI taxonomy): domain Eukaryota; kingdom Viridiplantae; phylum Streptophyta; class Magnoliopsida; order Solanales; family Solanaceae; genus Solanum; species Solanum virginianum. The sequence continues at coordinate 8,599 of DF366654.1, forward strand.
CAAATGCTTTGTTGCTCAAAGTTCTAAGCTTTAATTGTACATAAATTAGAGAAGCAAAGTGAAGTTATGCTATCAGTAAGGTAAAATACCTTTGAATTGATCCTGGTGACGCTTATAAGCAAAATAGTCTTAATACATTGACAGGAAGAACCTTAAAACAATGGTGCTTAAGTAGGTGCTTTTCTGTGGAAAAGCCATGTATTTTCCCATTAGAAAGACTTAATGTATTTAACTAGCAGGGATTATCCTAGAAAGATCTTGGTCTGAACAGTAGAATAGTAGTATGTTTATTAACCTTTTTGAATTAACGCATTTGTCATAAGACAGTTTAGCTCACGGCTTATGTTGTAATTATCGCTAAACGCTTGATGTCTACATATACTTTTGTAGTGTTATTGATCTGATTCCTCTTTTCGGGTGTAACTTGAAGCACTTGACTCGTCAGACTTCATCAGATGAACCATATCATTTTGTTTTCATACATATATCTATTTCAAGTTTGACTGGGAGACATAGAAAAGGCAATTTATCCGTTTTCACGGGTCCAGTCCTGTTAGATAGAAGCACTGCATTGATGTACATAAATTCCTCCTATAAGATTAGGTGTTGAAAGCCAGATTGGTGAGGGCTTGGCTCATCAACTTTCAAACTGTTGCAGGTTAACCAGATTGGTACCGTGACAGAATCCATTCAAGCAGCGCTCGACTCCAAAGCTGCAGGCTGGGGTGTTATGGTCAGTCACCGAAGTGGGGAAACAGAGGATAATTTTATCGCAGATCTGTCTGTTGGTTTGGCCAGTGGACAGGTACTCTCGACTTCCAGCTGTCAACATTGGTTAATTTTTTCCACCCTTTCAAGTTTCAACCATCGGCAGTGTACTAATATTCTTTCAAACTCTCCTATAATGCAGATCAAGACGGGAGCACCCTGTCGGAGTGAGCGGCTGGCAAAATACAATCAGGTTGAGATGGAACACTTTAGTTCCCCTTCCTTCTTTGTTTCTTTCCTCTCATCTTTAATTGTTCTCAATGTTCTTTTTCTTATTGCTACTTTGTTATTTCAATACTATTACACCACCCTGTCCCAGTGTTCTAAGAACTCCTTTTCATCCTGTTCGGAAGTTGATAGACTCTCTGTGTATTATCAATCTCCATTGCACATTGTAAAATTCTCCCTCCGTATAAGTTCCGCCACCCACCCCACGCCACCCCCCAAAAGAAAGAAAAGATGTCCCATATGTTTTCTCTTGTCTAGTGTGTGTTTGATAAGTAAGGGTGATGCTTCAATTTTTAAAAAAATTTTTGAATTCCTGCTTGTTTCGGAGTGGCTAAAGTCTGCTATACTGATGCAGCTTTTGCGCATTGAAGAGGAACTTGGAGATGTTCGATATGCTGGTGAATCTTTCAGATCTCCTTGAGAAAGCAGTCAAAAACTAAATACTTCAGAGAGAACCCAGAAAAGTTTTCTTTTTTTGTATATCCAATCGGCATTGTTGAGAGATGTATCAGCTGAGCATTAGAAGCTATATCTGATCGACTTCTCGTGTAGTTCTTTTTTGGAAAAAACATGAGATGTATCAGCTGAGCATTAGAAGCTATATCTGATCGACTTTTCGTGTAGTTCTTTTTTGGAAAAAACAAGGCTTTCATGCGTGAGTACTTCATTTTCTACAAACAGAAACAGAATTCCCCGTCTGCAGTAGTAGTTCTCTCTTATCAAAATAACAAGGGCCTAATATTTTCTTTTGGATGTCATGACAGTATTTATATGTCTAGTTGTTGGGGAGGATTAGTGACCTGTAACCACTTAAGTCAACAAATTGTTGCGTTTAACAAATGTCAGGGTTGTTCGTTTCCATATATCAGTTGTCCAGATGTTACTAGGGACAGTTCTCTCATACAATCACATCAAAACAACAAACATACCCGTGTAATCCCACAAGTGGGGTCTGGAGAGAGAAAAATATATGCAAACCTTAGAAATAGAGAAATTTTTCCAGAAAATCCTATAATCACATCAAAAAAGAGAAAAAAACTAAATAGATCCACTAAACCGGAATTTTCAAGGACGGGATAAACACCAATGGCACATTAACTAACACTGGAGTGATTGAAAGATCTTGAATTCTTTGTAGACAAATAATTTCCTTTTGGCATGAGGAACATGGAAAAAGAAAATACAATGGCTCAAAAGTTCATATTGGGGAAAATACTTTGTTGACATGTGAGGAGCAGATGATGATCATAGGGACTAATACAACAACATACCCACTGTAGTCCCATAAGGAGAGAACTAATACAAACTGCAATATACAATGCCAAAGGCTTGACTACGATACAATATTGTAGCATTTTCATGATTCTAATATGATCAACAGCCTTCTTGAAAATTATGAAGAAAACAAACGAAAGAAAAAACAGTAAAATTACGCAGCAGTTAAGCATCAATAACTGATCTATAGGTATCTTGGGTAGGATCACAGTAGAAGGGCTCTATGAACATCCACACTCCATACTTAATCAAGTGCAGTAAAATGTATATTGCTACCTCTGGATGTCTGGACCCATGTACCTTCCTGGGCGCATGTACAGATCCTCTGGTGTATTAATCACAGCAAGCCATGCATAGTCTTGTTCTTTTCCATTACCAACAATTTCATCTCCATGTGCTGCAAATGCATGACATGTTTATCTCAATACAATTCTGGAATAAACTGATTACATCCGACTCAAATCCAAAATAGCTAGGCAATCCTTGAGAAAACAAGGCTTCAAAACAAGAGAAGATAAACACTAACCAAAGCTGGAATAAGGATAATCATGGTAGTAGGAACATCTTCTGCCAGCTGCTTCAAGATAAGGAGGAGCAAGAATGTCCAGAACTGCACAAGGTGTAATGGCAGTAAAACAGTGCAGATTCCCTCCACTCTTGGGATACAAAACAGATGTACCATGTGGTGCACTTACGACCTTATCAACTGCCAACCTAGCTAGTCTCACTGTCAATAAATGCATCATGTTTCTTTTTCTTAATGCTTTTTGTATAAAATAAATCATAAAGATCGACAAATGGAAAAAAGTAGGGAAAATAAAATAGTAATAACTATCAAAATCAGCAAATTTTTGCAGTCTCAGAGATGTTACCTAGGGGAAAATTTCAGAGATACTATTTTACTTTGAGTTAGCAGGATGTACTCAAATAACCAAACGGATATGCAAATGCAGATCGAGTGCTATGATTCTGAGTGTCTAACACAGTGCAGGTGGATATCAATTTTTGACAAGGATGGTCTGTGTTAATGAAGTGTAAATATTTAAGAGCACGCCTCTTAATTAATGAAAGAATACGACAACAAAGAGTTTGCCGAATTAACATATACTGAGGAAAGCACCAACAAATAGGACAAAGCAGTAAACTGCTATAGCACACAAGGTGAAGAAAGTAGAATCTCAATGGGACTTGACTCGGTCCAACAGCTCAGATGCTACTGGACTCGAGCTTAACAGACCCCAAAATGAAATGGATCAAGCATTAGCAAATAGATTACAACAAATTATTGAACTCGTAATGAGTGGACTTGCTAACCAAGTGTTGCCAAAACAAGAAAACTGGAAGCAGAAATTTCTCGACCATCGCTTGTAGATTTGTTAAACATGATCAAATCTAAATATGATGAAATGAAGAAAGGAAAACAGCAAATACTGGTGTTCTTTACCTAAACCAAATAAAACCCCTAATAACATGAACTCATTACCAGATTCTCTAAAAACGCAAGCTCAACTATAAATCAACAATACAAGGTAGTTATGTGGAAGCAGAAATTTCTCGACCATTGCTTGTAGATTTGTTAAACATGATCAAATCTAAATATGATGAAATGAAGAAAGGAAAACAGCAAAACACTGGTATTCTTTACCTAAAACCAAATAAACCCCAAATAACATGAACTCATTACCAGATTCTCTAAAAACGCAAGCTCAACTATAAATCAATAATACAAGGTAGTTATGTCATGTTAGAAGACTGTATCTCCGTTGTTTACCAAAGTCAACAAGCTGCAACCTAAAACTATCCATAGAAATCTAAAGGCAGTTTATAATAAAAGCGCCAATCCTAAAGAAATTAAGAATTTCAGTTATTAATCCAGACTGCCATTCAGTACATCAAATCTGGATTACCATCCTATCAATTGCAAAAACTTCTCACCTCCAGCAATTGATTTGCCTAAGTGAAGATGACTCTTGTGAATATACTTGAGATCAAGAATTTATCATGGTAAATATTGTTAGAAATTAGAGGGAAGAAGTTATGCTGAAGATATCACTGCATATGGTGGTGGCAGTGATGAGAGTTCTGCTTCTACCAAGAAAGATGTGTTTAACAGTCCACATGACATAAATATTGAGAAAAAAGAATGAGATTGACAGACCCCACATATATTTCAAAAGCAGAGGATGTACAGGCGGTTGCTGCAACAAAAGACGGTTATGCTGTGTATGAAAAACGGTGAATGGGAGCAGAACAGATCTGTCATTTGAGAGAGATGAGTAGTAATCCAGCCAACAGGAAAGTGGGGTAAAATGGGAGCTATCGCTCTAAAGACAATGCTGCAATCAAAAGAAATACAGTCATACAGACAAAAGGGATCGGTAGCTATTGCATATACCATCCTCTTATTGTCTTATAAGTTCAAATTTTAAAATTTCAAAATAACTCTAAAGTGCAAGAAAGTTCCTATTGAAAAACCTTATAAAAGAAAAGTTTGTTGTTAATAAGTAAAGGAGTGATCTCTTGTCAAGATGCTGTTTGAAAGAAATGAGAACATCTAAGTAACTACCCTAACAAAATTTCATGTCCATTGAGCATCATAACACCCACTGAAGAGGAACCATAATGGACATGGTCAAGTTGAAAAGACCGTCAAATATAAGTGCCATACAACTAGTTGAAGCTAAAAGAAAGACTTGATCATATCCAGAATTGCTATAAATGCAAATACAGCGCTCATCAGACATCTGCAATTTTCAAAATTATCATCATACAATTTCTGGACCATGTAGAAACTTCGCTCGATCTAAAAGTTCTCTAACATATTGCAGAGCCACGGACAAGAGGATCTAATTCAATATATTAAACTTCCATATTAATAGTTTTGCCTGCTTTTCATAGAAAAGTTTCTATATATAACTAATGGTCATATCAAGTCAATGAAGTGTCTTCGGGCCACTTCATCATCCATACCCACAAAAATTTAGATTCTCTAAGTTTACTTAAGCTCTAATGAAAAGATAGTAATGCTTTATTTCTTTGGCAGCTCGTCATACCAAGAGAGGGTTTTAGAAGCACTTAAGCACTTGTGAAATTCGTTTAAAACTAACCTGTAGGATGACCAACACGTTCACTTTTCCTGATGCAAGCTGGCTCAACCCAATCATAAGCTTTCACGTGCAATGATCCATACAGGACTTTACTCAAAACAGTCATTCCAGGATGATCATGCAATGGAATGACAGCAGAAGTTGGGAAACAAAACATACACATCTGCATACATCATTTCTAATTGAGTTTGTCATAGATATTACATAAGTTTGAAATAATCATCTAATGAAAAACCACACGTTTGATACTATCATACATGCATACTACTAGATATAAAGCAATGAAGGCATGATATCAATGAACGTCTTATGTCTGACCATTAAAATTTTCCTACTATATAACTTGAAGAATTATTTTTTAACCATAAAAGTAGACCTGTTCATTTTGGTTTTAAAGTAGGTGAATTTTAGAATGTCCTTGCTTGCGTCCAATTAAATTTGTATGTTTTTTCCTCAAAGGTTAGATGGTGGAGATCCCAAAAAACCTCACAGTTGACATACAAATAGTGAGGATATGTAGCTTTGTCCTTCTGTAGTATGTTTCTAAAGGCTGTATTGACACGGGGATAAATCGTTATCATATAACAATCCGATGGGAGACCATGTAAATACATTTGACAAATACACATGCAATGCAGCTAAATAAGAACAATATCTTACTGTAAAGTTTTGACCCTCATGTATATTCACATACGTTATCAGTTGAGCCCAGCGATCCACCCTGTTGAAGACATCGAGTCCAAAAAGACCATGACCTCTTTCATCCTCTTCGCTTTCATCTTTCAGCCCAACATCTTCAGGACCAATTGTATCTGGAAAAAAATGTTAAAACTTCTTGTAATATGCTGTCTATGATACCATAAACTGTACCTTTCCAGAACTTCGATTTTAAATACTTATAACAATCCCCATTACTTTCTTGCACACTCTGCACATTTGTATGTGATAGAAACAACAAAATAAGTGTTCGATAACCATATTACTTAAAAAAGATTGCAACTTTCTCCCCGTTAACTGTTGCTACTTATAAAACACCTTGTAAATCAACTACCTCTTTTTAAAAAATAAAAATTGGGCGCCAACTTTCTCCCCGTTAACTGTTGCTACTCATAAAACACCTTGTAAATCAACTACCTCTTTTTAAAAAATAAAAATTGGGCGCAGGGGAAGGGGAGGGGATCACAATGTGAGGAATCGAACCTGTCAAAGTTCAGGTACCAACTCAGCTATTGGGATTCCCCTAAATCAACTACCTATGTCAGCAGTTTTTTTCTACATTTGGCAGCTATGCCTTGAACCCCCCACCCCCAATCGACTTCATTCATCATAATCCGCATCTAACATCAATATTATGTGCATAAATAACATCGCTTCCTCAATTTCCTTAACAAAAACAGCTCTGGAGCTCATAATTGTCGCATTAAACAAGAATTAGTACACTAAATGAAAATGTTAAACATTGAGATAGAAAAGAACCAGTTCCTGAAGCAAAGGGGTAAAAGATAAGTACCCAAAAGAGAATAAAGCTTATGGATAGCTTGAGAAGAAGGTGGGGAAGTCGCAGAAGGCCTAAAAGTCTGCTTACAAAGGTCGTATAAAGCTTGAATGGAACAAGGACTCTTCATCGTCATCGTGAAGAGCCCTCGAATTCGTTGCCCAAACATTACCAGTTTCCAGATTATCGGGTCAGGTGAAAATATCTAGGTGACAGGTGAAAATATCTAGGTAAATTTAAGTTAAATTTATTTGAGTCAAAATAAGTTGAATAACATGTTATAAAATATGTCAAGATTACTCAATTTTACTAAATTTTATTTTTTAAAATATTTTTATATTTAATTAAATTATTTTTTTAATTATGATTATATAAAATATATATAAAATAAAAAATATATATTTTAAAAATATTTTAATAACTCTCATTAACTCAAATTGCATATCAATCTAAATTTATATAGATTGGATTGAGTCAATAAATGGCGAGTTACAAATTTTAACGAATTGAATAAATTGAGCTTGATTTTATCACCCTTAAATATCACCAACTTATTAAATTATTTTGATATATTCAGAAATAATTAAGGACCTGAAAATAAATATCAATAAGTAATTATAAGAAATTTAATTTTATTTCTTATTCTACAAAAGTGATATTATCTCACTTGATTTGTTGTATATGTAGTGAATAATAATTTTAGAATTGAATAAAAATAAGGTATGAACGTTGGATGTATCAAATATTTAGGTGAACGTATAAAAAATATTGCTAAATTCTTAAAAATATAATAATTATACAATTTATTTTTTTACACAAAATTTCTTTTATCATTAATCAAGTGAAGTAGATATACTCTTGAATTATTGAAATAGATAAAAAAAATTATGTTCATTCTTTGTTTTTTATCACAAAAATTGAGGTACCACTTATATAGTCAAGCGACTTCACATAATTAACAAAATGAAAGAAATATGTTTGTGTTGTGACTTTACCTTAAATGTAACTTGTGCTATATATACATTTTTTAAAAACTGAATTAAAATCTAAATAGTAAAAAATTAAGGTCTTGTTTGATACGAGAGATGATATATAATTAATTTTAAAATAAAATTATCATATATTTTGAATGAGATTAAATTGCGAGATAGTATTAGTTAAAAAAAAAACGAGATGAAAAAAAATATTTTAAATTAGGTACTCTAAAATTATAGTGTGTAATTTATTTCACATTACGACGAAATAACAATTTTTCCCCACTTGTGGGATTTCACTGGGTATGTTGTTGTTGGCGAAATAACAATTTTAAGATAATTAAAGTGAAAAAAATTAAAATCGTCCCTAACTCCCGTTGACATCCAATTTTTACCCTCCATGGTACAAATCAATTATCGAGCTTTTAATTTTTAATAATTTGAAATAATTAGCTTTCGAAATAAATAAATAAAAATATTTTTCTCAAATAAATTTCATGTTATTTATTTATTTTAGGAGCTACTATTCTTAATTATTTCAGGTTGATAATATTAAAAGCTCTTTAATTAATTTGCATAATTCATCGTATAGTTAAATTAGTCAATCGAATTCAATTTGACTACATTTAATTGGCCGAGATTTCAATCAATTTGATCAATTTTTAAATCAATTTTTCAATTCCCTTTAGCCCACTTTTGAATCTCAATTGGATCATTTTTGGTCCATATTTCAGACCCTAAATTTGGCCCAAATATCCCCTTACCAGGCCCAAATGCCATTTACATCAGCCACATATCTACATACACATGCATATATACGCGCGTGGGGGACACGCGCCCCCAATCTTTCCCTTTTCTCCTCATTTCCCACACCCGCGTATACACTCTCTCTCCCCTTTCCCTCTCTTCTTCATCGCCTCAGCGAAACAAACCCAAATACTCCAGAATTCAAGAATATTCCTCCAACGTTCACCATAGCAAATCCGTACATACGTGTTACCATCTCCCCTCTCCTTCGTCTTGCTCGAATTTGAGCCGTCCACCTCATCTCCACTGTCTAACCGTTGAGTTTACCTTCAACAAATTTTGAAACCAATTGAGGATATTCCTGATCCGTTCACCATTTTTGAAATTAGAATTGGGAGAAATCTCCATTTTGGCCATCGGATTTTCCCTCCCATTTCGAACCCTAATTCGACCCTTCTTAATCTCTTTTCTTCCTCACTGTTAAGGGGGCCGTTTTTCATCACAGAGAGAACACACTAGGTCTCGGTAGTCGCGGATCATCTCAAAGAGCCCGAGAAAAACTTAAATGATTCCCAAATTGAAAAATCTGATAGTGGCAAAATCGTTTTGAAAACCCGAAAGTTAGCAGTCATTGACTCTCAAGGTCGTAAAAGCTAGGAAGATTCAGTAGAGAAACAAGGAGGTTTGAGGGTGCAATTGTTTGGTGGTGAGAGCTTCTCGGACTCGTCGACATCCCACTTCGCTGCTCCGGTAAAGGTAATACTCCATTCTCGTTCTTTTGTTTGAATCTCATATACGTGTCTGAATGTAATGTTGAAGCTATATCGAGTCATTCATGTTTGCATTTAGCTCGTTTTGATTGAAAATGCTCTGTTAAGAGCAAGATGACACTGTGGCTTGTTATTGACTGTTCGACACTGTTCATTCCTCCTTTTATGAACACAGTTCGTTTAACATCGTTATTGAGTTCGTTTGCTCCTTGTTATTGCCTTGTATCTCTCAAATTTCAAATCTTAAGTTACCAGCTGTTGTGCGAGTTCATGTTAAGTTCCAGTTTTGCTTACATTCTTCTTCTGAAATTCCCTGGTCGATTTGAGGATACTGAGTGGCTTGATTACATAGTATTGTCGACATCATTTTCTGCTAAATGACAAGGTGTTTCAGTCTGTCTACACCCTTTTCTTACTGAGATTCTGTTTTCATTAGATGAGGTTGAGAATATCAAGCCTCGTTAGATGAAAGTGTGTTGTAAGCTGGAAAAACGTGGCTTGTTTCTTGTTTTGTCTCGTTGTTCCTGAAATCAGATGCTGATTGGGTTAATATCACTATTTTGCTTTATTGAATGCATCTTCTCCAGTTCATATGTGTAGTTCTTGGATCCTAGCATTTCTTCTGTTCGACAATCACCCAAACGGGGCTTTTTTTTTCCTGAAAATAGTTCACCTTTATTCATGTTCTGCCCTTGTCATGGTTTGCCTCCATTTTGCATTTACATACTAGGTGTTTGATGGGTCTTTGACCTCTGTTCATGTTGTCTTTATTGAAACAAGTTCGTTTCCTTAGATATTGTATCATGTCTTTAAGTCTTAGTAGGTGGTTTAGTGTCCAGTTATAGAGATTACATGTTTGTTTAGTGTTTAGATGCTTACGTCGACAGTTTGCTTTGCTTATTTCCTCATATGTTAACTAAAATGAATGGCCTTGTTTCAGTTCATATAATGCATTTTCCTTTAACTTAAAGTCTCTTGATATTTGATGCTTTGTCTTAACACTAACATTAACTTGTTCACTTGTATTATTTTTGCCTGTTATTAATCTAATTAATTTCCCCAACATGTTTGTCATTTATGTTAATTTCCTTTTCTCTTTGATGTTAGAATTGTTTTCTATAAAATTAGACTTTAGTAATATCTTTTAAAAATGGGTCAAGTATTTAGTCTATTTCTTTTCAAAATTAGCCCATTTTCAAAATTTAGTAGGCTTAGTCAACTTTGCGGGCTTAGCCCATTTTTGCAAAGATAGTTCTTTCAAAACTAGCCAATTACTTTCAAGTTTAGTCAATTTCTTTCAAATTTAGTCAAATTTAGTCAACATTTTCAGGTTTTAGTCAAATCTTTCAAATCTAGCCAATTTCTAAATTAATCGACCTTTTTTTCAAAGTCAACCAATTTTTTTCAAAAGTTAGTCAACTCCCTAATCGTCGGCCGATCGCATGTTAGGGTCATTTTGAGTGATTGAGTTCTTCTCAAAGTGGAAATTGAACCCTTACCCATTTTCTCTGAAATTTTAAAACTTTTCTATTAGGTTTTAAAATTTAATCTTGGTTTCCTAATTATCCTTAAAACTAGGTGGCGACTCTCTTTTAAATTTTCGGGAATTTTAGTTTATACTTAAATTAATTAAGTATTAAATCGAATTTTTCCGAAAAAATCAGTCGGTCATTTTTTCGAATTAACAACTCCTCTACCTTAAAGATGAAATTTGGAGAAGAAAATAAACAATAATTTCAACAACAATATAATATAATTAGTAAATCAAGTTAAAATATTTTTTAAAAATCAAAATATAGCTCAATCTCAATTCTCACATGGCGGGAAACTCAAGAGGGTCACTGCAAAAGAACAAAAAGGCGTTTGAAATAAGAAAATTTTGAAATTGCAGAAGCACCAAACCCTTGAGAAATTTGAAATGGAAGGCAGCGAGAGCGAGAAGGTGTTCGATTCATTGAACCTAAATCCTCAACTCTTCATCAACGAGGCCCTAAATTGTGTCGACGATTTAGTCAACGATGCTTTCGATTTCTTCCACCAGTAAGTAGTTCCTTTTTCTAGTCTTCATTTTCAAGTAATTTTGTGTCGAATTGCTTATTTGTTTCAACTCTTTTACCGTTTACTTTAACTTATGGTGCTCTGTTGTAGAGAGGCAGCAAAGCTTCTGAAGACTGAGGGCACAGATCAAGCTTTGAATTTCTTCATCAAATTTAATGCCCATAGCAGACAA
>DF366653.1:2137-13160 GCA_000787875.1 Solanum virginianum
CACGAGTCGCGCCCAGGCATCATGTCAACAGTGGGACACACACACATATGTACGAACAAAATCATTATCACAAATACCAAATAATGAGCATAACAATCACACACCAGTCCAAAATATCAATTTTTTTTTGTTTTTTGCAAACTCTTTCAACATTTACAAACGGTTTAACTTTTAAAATTTCAAATCACAGAACAAGTGAGTCATCATCCAAAATATCAATATCATATAGCAGACAAGTGAACACCCGAATTTACAAACACAAGATAAGTGAGCCAGGGAAGACCACTGCACCCACCATTCATCAAACCAGAATTTGTCAATTCTGGACCGCTCGGATCACGAGTCGCGTCCACTAAGGATAGGTCTTGGACTGCTCGGACCACGAGTCACGCCCTCTGAGGATATGTCCTTTTACATTTTCTAAAGTATTAAGACTCATAGTGTTTCCAACTTACCAAATGTTCATCGTTTGCATGCTCGTCCAACTTTCATAGTGAACAAACTAACCACTAGCTAACTTCGAGTAAGCATTTAAATCATAATTGAAATTATTCATGGATGAAAAGAAGGTTTAGAGGGACATGCAAGTTTAAATCTCATGAAACTCATATAAATCACTGGAATAAGAAGTAATTCATTCTTATTTCATCATTTGAGAGGATTATTAGACTTTCCCCAAATTACAAACTTATCAAACTTTTCCTATTTATACACTTATCAGATCTTCATAGATTTATCTATCCAACTTGCATAATTTCACCAACTTTAACCATCAAACTTTCAACTTAGAGATCTTAAGATCACAGGGATAACTAATAGCCAACACACAACATTTCAAACTTAAGGTTGCTAATGAAATGGAGGGTCTCTATGTTACGCTAGTATTTCTTTGAGGTTTCTCACTTTTATTAAGCAAACTATAGAAATCCAACTTTCTCCAATTAACAAAATTTGGCCATATACTCATGATTTACGCAAGCCTTAATTAAGCCAAATTGCTCCTATTAGATTCCCATAGTACTTGTTCTCCATTTTACCCAAGTTTTTGAGATTTATAATTTCTAGTCTTCATGACAAGTTTGAAGGATTGGTGTCAGGTCACTTAGTCTTTCATCAAAATAGTAGGATATTCATGTTCGTATTTAAGTTATTATAATTAACGTGCTAAGGTAGTAGCAATCTGTTCACGTTCACAATCAATGATATGAATATAGCTTGCCTTCAACTTTTCATATATTTTTTTTCCAAGGGGTTAGTTCACCTATTAATTCAAACCCATCAAGTTTGCCCACGATATAAACTTGTCAAGTTTCCATAACTAATAAACTTACCATATCTTTGTACCTCGCAAACTTATAGAGCTTATTAGAACTTTTAGGAAAATACAATACCCCCAACTCATCAAGCTTTCCCTAACTTATAAGTGTTAGGATTACAAGGGTCTAACCAAGACACGGTTACTAGAAAATACCAAGAATAACCATGGACTTTGTGCATTAGCACCTCCCCTGAAAAAGGACCATCCCGGGGGTTCCAAATTGACCCTAAACAACCAACAACAACAACAATACAACAAGGGATCACAATCAATCCATACAAGTCACAAAACTTTTCTTAATTCCTCAACCAACTTGACAATAAAGCAAACTGAAAACAGGGCAGCAACCATGTATATTTACACCCTCCACAAGTTCAAATACTCCTACAAGGCTCAAGAATCCAATAGTACCATTAAAACGCCAAACGGAAACTTAAAAAGCTAAAACACGAAATGCTCTTATTCCCTCATTATTTCAAAAAACTGGCAGCTGTACATCTTGCACATAACTAACATGTTAGACTATCTCAATACACTCCAAGAACCACAACGCAACACTCCAACGCTCGATGAGAGTCCACAACGTCAAAACGCTACAATTTCATCATTCTAGGCCCCCATTTCGACCACCAAACTAAGAGTAGTATGCACACAAGTTTTTATACTTTTTTTTCCACTCTCATAAGTCCACAAGAAACACATTTTAAACCCACCATACACAAGGACATCAAATTACAATAATTTGGAATTCATACAAGCTTATGTTCCCAATTTTGAAATTCACTCCACAAGCTTCAATTTCAACTAAACAATCAAATTTTCTTAGTTATTCATTCATAATAACACCATTCAAGATGATAGAAATCATTAATTTAACCCAAGAGAAGAGAATTTGTAACTTACTTTCAAACCCTTTTCACAACTTCAACTCTTCACACACGAATTTCTACGCGTTTTCTTGGCAAACCAAAGCTTCTACGACTCTTAGGGGATCCAATATACCAAGCTTTAAGCCTTAGAATTGAAGAAAGAAGCAAAGCACAAAAATTTTTTGTGCGTTATTGTAGCAGGCAGTAGCCGAAGCTACTGTTCACCTCTCCTCCAAAATTTTTCTAAGTGTAAAAATGTTCTTCTTCCTTTCCCTCATATATGTAAGTATATATAATATCACATGGCCCTTTTGCAACTTATATTCATGTGTAGAATGTAATAAAACTTCTTATAACATGTAAGAATGTATAAATAATAACACATGCTCCTTTTTAATGAAATATATCTTGGTTAACAATAAACTTGAACAAATCACAACATTGCACACTTAGTTTCTAGAATTTGAATTTTCTCCACATGTAATCACTTAGTGAAAGATTAATATCCTTGGTCTTGTAAGTGTACACTTGTACATGTAAATACCCATGAGCTCATAAACACATACTTACAAAAGAAATTCCAACTTAAATTCTCAAATTCCTCAAAAGTGCACTTAAGTGTCAAACATCCCAAAAATGACACTAGTGACCTCAAATTTTTGCCATGGTACCAAAATACAATTGTACGAGTTCTAACATAGATATAAAATGGTCAAGGTTGGGTGGCCTCTCATAGACCACACCACGATCTGTGGTGAGGCCCACAAGCCATGGTGTGTGCTAGTGGTGGCACATTTCACTTTGCAGTGAAGTCTAAGGTAAAGGCTCCTCCTACGAGCTACTTTCACGGCCAGTAGACAGGTCCACGAGCCATGAAGTGCTCTATGGAGGGATACTTGGCTTGAAAAGATAAGGACAAGATTGGGAAGCCTAGGCATGAGCCAAGTCCACCTCTATGAACACCTTCATGAGCCGTGGAAGGGTTCACAAGCTGTGAAGTGGTCCCTGAAGGGGCACTCTAGCCAAAAATGCATGAAAACCTATTTTAAGCATCATTAAGACATGCCAAAGTTTTAGTGCTTACACTATAAATATGGCCAAGTGAGTTACTTTCAGAGAGAATGCTTAATATGGGCCAATAAAGCCCAATCTCATGTGCCAACACTACCAATTCAAATGAATTAGAGGGCTGCTACTGCTAGCATAAGTGGGGGTACAGATTGTTTTTATGCCATGGTAGTCTCCAAGGTTAGGAGAACTAGCCATACATTGTAACTGGTATATTCAGAATTTTTTCCTTCAATTGTTATGCTTTGATGGATTTGGGTGCCACTTTGTCATTTATAACTTCATATATGGCAGATAGATTTGATAGAATCCCTGAGTGTATTCTTAAACCATTCAACCTATCTATACTTATTGGTGAGTCTATCTTAACTGAGAGGGTCTGTAGAGATTGTACTATGTCCATCTATAATAGGTATACCATGGATGACTTAGTTGAGTTAGACATGGTTGATTTTAATGAGGTTCTTGGTATGAATTGGCTTTAGGCCTAATATGCCTCTATTGAATGTAGGATTCGGATTGTTAAGTTCAAATTCCTAAATGAGCCTGTCTTAGAATGGAAAGGTAGTCTTGTTGTGCATAAAGATAAATTTATTTCCTACCTTAGGGCCAGAAAGCTAAGTTCTAAAGGATATATCTATCAAATCATGTGAGTTAAATATGATAGTGTGGATACTCCTTTTGAGTCACTCTCAATTGTTAATGAGTTTCCAAAAGTCTTTCCTAAGGATCTGCCTGGAGTCCCTTCTAATAGGGAGATTACTTTTGAGATTGATATTCTTCTCAATACCCAACATATCTCTATCCCACCTTATAGAATGACTCCTGCTAAGTTGAAAGAGCAGTAAGATTTTTTAGATAAAGATTTTATTAGGTTGGGTATCTCTCCTTTGGGATGCTCCTGTCCAATTCATGCAAAACAAAGATGAGCCTCTTAAAATGTGCATTGATTATAAGCAACAAAATAAGATCATCATAAAGAACAAGTATCCTCTCCCTCAGATAGATGATTTATTTGACCAACTTTAAGGTGCCTCTTGTTTATCAAAGATAGACCTCAAGTTTGGTTACATCAATTAAAAGTGAGAGGATTTGATATCCTAAAAATAGTCTTTTGGGCCCATTATGGACATTTTGAATTCTTGGTCATGTCCTTTGGATTAACTATCTGACATGTAACTTTTATAGATTTTACAAATTGAGTTTTCAAGCCTTACCTAGATATGTTCGTGTTCATTAATGATATTCTAGTCTACTCCGAGAATTAGAAAAGCATGCTTATCATTTCAGTGTTCTCCTCCAAACTCTTAAGGATAGGCAATTGTATGAAAAGTTCTCTAAGTGTGAGGTCTGGCCAGCATTAATGGCTTTCTTAGGCCATATAGTATTTGGATATAGTATTCGAGTTGATACCTAGAAAATTAAGGCAGTGATAAACTGGCCCAGACCCACACCAACTTATATAAGAAGCTTCTTGGATTTGGCTGGCTATAACCGCAGATTTGTTGAGAGATTTTCTCCATATCATCACCATTGACTAAGATGATCCAATAGAAGGCTAAGTTCCAATGGTCCGATGCTTGTGAGGAGAGTATTAAGAAATTAAAGACCAATTGATTACCGCTCTAATTTTGACTTTGCTTTATGAAACAGAAGATTTTGTGATCTATGTTGATGTATCCAAAGTTGGTTTGGGCTATGTGTGATGCAGATATTATCCAACCTATAATTTTGAGTTGGCAGCTGTAGTATTTTCTCTCAAGATTCAGTGTCACTACTTGCATGGTGTGTGTTGATGTGTTTATTGATCATAAGAGCCTGAAATATGTCTTCAATCAGAACAAGCTCAGCATGAGGCAGAAGACATGGCTAGAGTTGCCTAAGGATTATGACATGAACATTCTCTATCACCCAAATACAACTAATGTTGTTGTTGATACGTTTAGCAAGTTGTGTATGAGTAGTATTGCCCATGTTAAAGAGGGAAAGAAAGAACTAGCTAAGGAAGTATATTGATTGACCCAATTGATGTTCAACTAGAGGTGTTTAATAAAGGTGAAGTTAATGTTCAGATTGGGTTTGCATCTTCTTTAGTGGCAAAGGTGAAGGAAAACCAAGACCAAGATCATGTCCTACTTCAATTGAAGGAAGTTGTTCATAAACATAAAGTGATGGTTTCTTCAAAGGGGGAGATGAAGTGTTGAGATACCAAAGTATTGTTATACCCCATTTTAACCCGAGGTCAAATGGTGGACAACATATTGGAGATTCCTAAAATAACTAACTTAAGGAGTCGCCATCTAATTATTTTTAAGACAAATTAGGATACCTATTTTGCTGAAGTTATGCTAAGTTTAACTCCATGTTAAGGTCTATTTAACCTATGTCATTCTAGATAAGGGTCTTAGCTATCCTAAAAGGAAGGGGTTAGACATTTTTTAGGATTCATTAAAAACAGTTACCAACCCAAACTTAGGTTAATAAAATTAAGACTAAATTTGAGTGGTAAAAAGTATTAAATAGTCAAGAAAATAAGCTAGAAAATATTTTTTCATCTTGAAATCAACAACATACTTAAAACTTGAAAAAAAAATTCTTTTGTATTTGTAATAGAATGACTTGCATTTTTATTTCAAAAAGTATTAAAGGGTCACTTGTTTAAGATAACATTTTTGTATAAAAATATGATACACACTAATAAAACAACTTTGTATACGAAATTATTGCTCATGCTTTGAAAAATATTCTTTTTAAGTAGTTTGGCCTTAAAAACAAATATTGATTCCTTTTTAGAAATATAACAAAAAACTAATGTCACGGGAATGATTTATTTCTAATTAGAGGTACCCAAACCCAAAAATCTAACTATTATGAATCCAAACTAGAACATATCTAAATCATATAAGCCAATTTAATGTGTAATGAAAAACACATAAATAAATAAATAATACTAAAAAAGTAAATCATAAAAGAATCCAAGCAAATTTGCTTATTTTGCTATTTGGGCATTCTAAGGTGTCGTAATGACTCCATGTGCAGGTGTGATGGTATCGAGTTGTGAGACTATAACTTTGCGGGAATTCCAAATTGAAACTCCATTTGCTCCCAAGGTGTTCGTGCAAATTAAGAGAGAGTAAGGATTAATAAGACGATTTAACCTTACTCAACATCAAATAAACTAGATATAGAATCAAGCTAAGTAATACAACAAGCACACCATCCGAAAGACAATGTGTGTAACTGCCAAACAAAATAACTTTGGAACATAATTCGTGAATAGGCGCTACATAATTAAAAGAAACACAATACTTTTACACATAATTATGCTGGAAAAACATACCATAACAAGATTCACAACATGCGTCGAGGAATATCTCATAAGGTAAAGAGAATTTGCATAACATAAGACAATCATACAAATTCGGCAGGGATAATTAGGTAAAACACAATTAAGTTTTGAGAAATACAAGATTAGTGAACATTGGGATCTACTTAGTGTTGCGGAAGCAAACTGGGTATAGTAATTATTTCACAATTACTACCCTAAAAATTAAAGCCACTAAAAAATAGTAAAAGATGAAAAATAAAAAGAACAACAAATTTACGAGGTTCGATAAAAAATATTTTACCTACGACCTCAGACACAACTGACTCAAATTTATTTCATTCCAAAGAATACAAGTGAAATACTACAAGGGAGAAAGAAGAACAAATGCCTTAGAAGATGAGAAGGCAAGTGAGAGGTGTGTCTTAATTGCTAAAACTAGACTTCAATTTATAGGGGAAAACCCCTTTACAACTTTTTTCTTAATTGCTAAAACTAGACTTCAATTTATAAGGGGAAAACCCCTTTACAACTTTTCACCCACCAATGTGGGATGAACAAACAATAAATCTCCACCTTGGTCATTCCATATCTTCAATTCTCTCAATAACAAATTTCAATTGTGTCTTCAACTTTTGAATATCAATGTCAAGTTCAAACAACATCCAAACTTGATCGTCGTCTCCACTTTTGTTAGCGTATCAGCAGGATTCTCTGTAGTCTTGATTTTCTACATTATGACTCCACCTTCTTCTATGATTTCTCGTATAAAATGATACCAAACATCAATGTGCTTCGTTCTTGCATCATAAACTTGATTTTTCGCTAATTGAATAGTGCTTTGACTATCACAAAATATTGTAATAGCTTCTTGTCTGATACCAAGTTCTTTACGCAATCCTTGAAGCCAAATTGCATCCTTCACAGCCTCTATAATCGCTATATACTCTGCCTCAGTTGTAGACAAAGCAACTGTTGACTGTAAAGTAGACCTTCAACTGACTAGTGCTTTTGAAAAAGTAAACACATAACCAGTAGTTGACCTTCATTTGTTCGGATCACCAGCATAGTCAGAGTCACAATATCCAACTATACACAAATTTCCTTCCTGCTAAAAAACAAACCCCACCTCCACGATATTACAAATATATTGCAAAATCCATTTCACAGCTTGCCAATGTTCTCTTCCTGGATTGTGTATATATCTTCTCACAATCCCAACAACATGTGAAATGTCAGGTCTTGTACAAACTATTGCATACATCAAGCTACCAACAATACTTGCATATGGAACTCTTGACATATATTCTTTTTCAACTTCATCCTTTAGCGACATATTAGCACTAAGCTTAAAATAGGGAGCCAATGGAGTGCTAACTGGTTTAGTTTCCTCGTCCATACCAAATTAATCTAGCACCTTCTTCAAGTATTCTTTCTGAGATAAACAAAGTTTCTTTGAAAGTCTGTCTCTTGTTATCTCCATGCCAAGAATCTTCTTCACATCTCTCAAATCCTTCATCTCAAACTCCTTACTTAGTTAAGCTTTCAGCTTCTCAATTTCTCCCAAATTCTTGGAAGCTATTAACATATCATAAACATATAGGAGAAGATATATGAAAGAACCATCCTTAAGCTTGCGCAAATACACACAATGATCGTATTTGATTCTCACATACTTCTGCCGCAGCATAAACTTGTCAAATCTTTTATACCATTGTCTTGGAGATTGTTTCAATCCGTACAAAGACTTTTCAAGTTTACACACCATGTTTTCTTTTCCTGCAACTTTAAATCCTTCTGGCTGAGTCATATAAATTTCCTCTTCCAAATCACCATGTAAAAATGCTGTTTTTACATCTATCTGAACTAGTTCTAAATCCAATTTCACTACCAAAGCCAACAAAACTCTAATGGAGGAGTGTTTCGCAACTAAAGAAAATACCTTATTATAATCAATTCCCTCCTTTTGTGCATATTCTTTGGCCACCAATTTTGCTTTGTAGCGAAATATTCTTGGTTAGAAAATTCTTCTTTCTTTGCATATATCCATTTGCACCTAATTGCTTTCTTGCCCTTCGGGAGGTTGGCCAGTTTCCACATATTGTTCTGATGAAGGAACTTCATTTCCTCATTCATTACAATTTTTCACTTTTCTTCACCACTTTGGATAGCTTCTTTATAACTGGTTAGAATGCTATCAATAATGATTGAGGTTGCACATGACATCATCTCTATGAGATGCATAGGCTTCTTCACAGTTTTTTTTTGGGTTTATGGGTTGCTATTGACTCAAGTTACTATTTAGATTCCTGAGTTGGAACTTACGTCTCAAGTGGCTCTTCAGCCAAATCATCATTTATTTCTTCATCTGCCTTTTGTGGAGGAAAAATAAATTTTCCCTCAAACTCCACCTGCTTTGAAGCACTATTAGTTAGTTTTGTAACTTTATTTGCTTCCTTTTTCATTATAGCAGATTCCTCAAAAGTAACATCTCAGTTGAATATTACTTTTCTTGTCTCTGGACACCATAGACGATATCCTTTGACTCCAGAAGTAATTCCTATAAAGATAGCCTTCTTAGCTCTCGGATCCAATTTTGACTTTTTCACATGATAGTATGCAATTGAGCCCAATACATGTAAAGAGTCATAATCCGTACTAGGTTTCCCATACCATTTAGCAAGTGGTGTCTTCCCACCAATTGCAGCAGATGGCAAACAATTTATGATATGGCACGCATATGCTATTGCCTCAGCCCAAAATTCTTTGCCCAATCTAGCGTTGGACAACATACACCGAACCTTCTCCAGCAAAGTTTGATTCATGTGTTTTGCCACTCTATTTTATTGTGGTGTATTTCTATTGTGAAATGTCTAACAATGCCATTTTCTTCAGAAACCTTCTGGAAAAGATCATTTTTGTATTCTCCGTCATTGTCTGCGCAAAGACACTTGATCTTTTTGCCACTTTGAGCTTCTATCATCGTCTTCCATTTGAGAAAGATTCTCAACACTTCATCCTTAGTGTTCATCGTATACACCCACACCTTTTATGAAAAGTCATCAACAAAGATTACAAAGTAGTGTTTCCCACCTAATGAAGGTGTTTTAGAAGCACCCCAAATATCAGAGTGAACATAATCCAAAGTAACTTTCGTATTATGGATAACTATTCTAAATTTAACCCTTGTTTTCTTTCCTTTCACACAATGCTCATAAAAATCCAAGTATCCAGATTTAACACCTTTCAACAATCCTTGATCTAATAAAGTTTTCAAGGATTTTCCTCTTGCATACCCCAAGCGCATATGTCATAGCCTGGTTGCCTCTGCCTCTTTGTCAACATGGATGTTACTGCTGCTGTCCCAATAATTTTACTACCATGATAGTGGTACAAATTATTGTCCTTTCGAATATCCTTCATTACCACTAGTGCACTAGAGCATATTCTCATCACTCCATTATCTGTAGTGATTTTGAACCCCTTTGACTCTAGGGCTCCTACATAAATGAGATTTTTCTTCAAATCTGGTATGTACCAAACATCTGTCAGTGTTCTGTCTCTAGGGCTCCTATAGAGATGAGATTTTTCTTCAAATCTAGTATGTACCAAACATCTGTTAGTGTTCTGCATAATGCATCATGATTCTTTAATCGGATTAAACCAACACCATATGCTATAAGAGGGCTATTGTCTGCAGTGTGAACAACTCCACATTCTCCTTCTTATAGATCAACAAACCAGTCCCGATTAGGACCCATATGGTAGCTACAAGCTGAGTCCATCAACCATACATCAGATGATGTGGATGGCTCCATTGTAACTAATGAGAAATCAGAGTCATCACGGTCGGCTATATTTAAATCCATGACAACTTTTCCATTGGCCTTCTTTTTCAACTTTGGACAATCTTTCTTCTAGTGCCCTTTTTCTCAACAAAAGGCACATTCATCTTTGTTGGGTCTGGATGATCTTGAGTTGGATCTCCCCTTCTTTGTTCTCATTTGATTTTGAGAACAACCTCTCATCACTAATGCTTCTCCTTCTCCGTTCTTCTGTTTCTCTTTCTTTCTTTGTTCATAGCTATACAAAGCTGAACAAACTTCTTTAAGAGAAATTTCATCCACTTCATTCCTCCCATAAAGTCGAGTAGTTTCAAGATGCTCGTACTCATAAGGAAAGGATGCCAATAACATCAACGCTAGATCACCATCAACAAATGTATCATCCATATTTTGCAAATTTGTAACTAATTTTTTGAAACTGGTGATATGATCATTCATTATGCTACTAGGAACATAAGTGAAGTGAAATATTCTTTTCTTTATGTATAGTTTATTTTGAATATTTTTCTTCAAAAATTTATCCTCTAATGCCTTCCACAATTTACTAGCAGAAGTTTCTTATGTGAATAGACACTTCTGTTCTCTTCCGAGGAAAGAC
>DF366652.1:0-13160 GCA_000787875.1 Solanum virginianum
TAGACTCAAAGTTGGTCATGTACCAAAACACCAAAATGCGGGTTCTAACAATGCCCTTCGAATTTCTTAATTATCATATCATATTATTATTATCATCTTTATTATCATTCTTATTATTTATCAAATATTTAAATGAAAATCTCTAAAGTAAAAAAAAAAAAGTTAAATAATCAAATTACCCTTTAAAAGTTGAATGGCTTTCTTCTAATGAAATACTATGCATTTGGATCTGGTGTAGAAATCGTAAAGCTCTTATCATAAGTTCTTTCAAGCATTTCTTTTCTTGATTTTTGCTTATCATATAAATCATATTCGTTAACTAATGTTCAAGTGTTTGATTACTTACGTGAAAATATAGTACTACTAAACTTTTGTTTTAACAACTTATAAGGTATTGTTTTTTAATTTCAGGTGTAAACAGAACATGATGCTTTTGGAGACAGCTGGATAGGACTTTAGTTGAAATTGCACCTTACAAATAAGGTATGTGGCATGTCTTTCTAACAATTTTTGTAATTCTTTTGCATGAGTAATTTTTAATAAATTTGACTGTGTACTAATTAGTATTAATAGAAAGCTTTCTCAAGGACACAGTTGATCATCTTGTATTGAATTAGGTTCCACGTGGTTACCTTTTAAATCCAAATAATCTCTTTTTATAATCGTCTGATCCTGTGTGATCTTTTTTCTATTGAACTTACTGCATATATGCATGGGAAGATTTTAGTAAATGTGTATTCTACAAAGTAGAACATGTTTGATACCTTTAATTTGTTTGTCAATGACTAAGTGGATGGAGATAAAGATAGGGATTCATCTAGATCTTGGTTCACTATAGGGGTGACAGCTTCAATTCATATAAGACCAAAAAAACTCATTTTACCCATATTTATTTTAATGGATCACTCATATTTTCTAAGTGGATAAATATGGGTTGATCTATTTTAAGAGTTCATACAAATATGGTCAAAATGAACAAAATATGGGTACCCATATAGACCCATAGATCCCCCAACTCACAACTCATAATAAAAAATTCTTAATTGCTCTAAAAAATTTTTTTGTGTGCATGTTTTTTTTTTCTTAAAAAAAATTGGAGGGGTGGGGGGATGGCAAAAAAAAACTTTTTTGTTATTAGGGTGGACATAAATATCAAAAAATTAAAAAATCAAACTCGGTATTTGTGTTCTTTTTTCAAAAATTCAGTTCTGCGATTCGGTGTACTGCGTAGGGGTCTCAAAAATTCGGTGAGTATATATATATATATAAAAGATTTGCTAAAATCGAACTGAATGTCCACCCCTAGGTGATGGTAGCGTATAACATTAACTTTTTTTACAAAAAATTTAAAAAATTTGGGAGTGGGGGTGGGGGTTAGGGTGAAAATATTTAATGTTTTTTTAATCTTTCTATAATTTTTTTCCGGGGGGTGGGGGGAGAGGGAGGGAGATGGTGGAAATGGAGAGTGGGATGGTGAAAAAACTTAACTTTCTTTTTTGATATTTTTAAATAAGTATTTGGAGGTAGGGGTCCGGTGGGTCTTGGAAATGAATTTATTTTTAAAATGGTGATAGGGTGGGGTGTAGGGGATGGATAGAATGGACAAATTTTTCTTGATATTTTCTAATTTAAAAATTGGGGGTGATAAAGGTGTGAGTAGGGTGGGAGTGGGTGGGTGATGACGTATGAAAGTAGAAAAAAATTTAATTATTTTTATGAAAAAACTAAATTTTTTCAAAATAATTATTTGAGAGTAGGGTTGGATAATAGGGATTGAACATTAATAATCTAGCTTTGATTTAATCTTTTTTGGCTTCGAGAAAATAAAGTGGGTTGGAACTATTTTTATTCAAATTTCACTATTTTCATATTTTTTTATTTTTTCTGATTGATTGCCTTTTTTCGGACAAGTTTTTATAAAAGACCACTTAAAAGTCAAATATAAATAATATTAAATTTGTTGCTCTAGATATGAAAGAGGAATAAAAATCTTAAAGAGGAAAACATATAATTTAAATTGAATGTGTATATGACACACACTATAAAAGAGATATATGTTGGTTGTTACAAATTTTCACTATACAAATATTATTATGTTATAACTCAAAACTATTAGAGTATATATAAATTTTATAATTATAATAATAATAAAGAACAAACGTGCAACGCACGTTGCCATAAATTAGTTATATAAAATATTCTTCTTCAATTAAAAATTCAACCTTTAACCCATCTTCAAATCAATTTTTCTCAAACTCTGAGTAGTCCAGATTCTTAGTATATTAAGAAATAGCTTTTGTTTATAGTTGCAATTGAGTTTTCTCTTGAAAATGATAACTATGTTGATTGCGTTATATTGCTAACACGAGCATAACAACTTTTGTACAAGCTTCTTAAGTTCAAGAAATTTGTAAAGTTGGATCTTATTGAACTCGAGAAATTGTTCCGAGGAGGAGGAAACGATTATAACGAGGATGAATCAGTGTTATCATTCAGAGATAAACTTTTTGAGACGTTTGTTAGTAAAATGACAGTCCCTTTCGACATGAAAAGGCTAATCTCAGACATAATATTCAAGGACAACCTCTTGGGTCCCTAAATGGGGTACCACGTGGACAGATCATGTGACACTTTTTATCCACATAACATGCATGATTGTCATTTTCTTTAGAGAGGGGTAGTTTTTTTGCGTAATTTTAAAGAAAGGGTATTTTTGATCCAAAATCTAATCAAGGAGTATTTTTAATTCATTTCTAATAGTTCGAGAGGTATTTTGGCCCTTTCTCATTTTCTTCATAGAGAGGGGTATTTTTTAGTCAAAACCTAATAAAGAGATATTTTGCTCTATTTTGAATAGGTCAAGGACATTTTTTCAATTTTTCACTAAAATAAAATTATCACTTATTTTGGAAAAGTCAATAAATCTAAAGTAATATATGTCACATCTTTATTTACATTAGTGGTCAAATTGCCTCAACTAAGTCTTTATGCTAATAATTTCTCAAGACTTCTAAGTCGATAGAATAGAATTTAAAGTAAACAGTGTGTGGTAGTTACATCAAAATGAAATGGATGTTATTGGTAAGTAACTTTCATTTAAAATTTCCACAGCAAAGACTTGGAAGTTTTATTTTACTATTTAGTTTTCAAATATGTTAATATTAATTTAAGAATATTTATAAGTTATTGGTATTCAAAATTTTAATGACAATATATTTATTAAACTACATAGTGGACGATACACATAGCGTTTACAGAATTTACGTTACTCTTTTTACTCTTTTAAGGATCACAAAGTATGAATTTAAGTTTTTCTTAGATAAATATGTATTAGTGCATAATTTTTTTAGATTATGACTAATCGAATTGTTTCGTCCCTAAAATTTTTTGTGATCATCTGCAATAGTCTTGTGAACAATATTAATATCTATTACATGATTTACATTATTCTTTTAGCATTTAGGAAGTCACAAAATAAAAATTCAAGATCTCAATTTTTCTCAGTGTATTAATTCATAAATTTGAAAATATGACTAATCGATTTATTTAGTCCCAAAATTTTGTGGGATTATCTATAATGACCTAGTGAATAATACACACATGCGTCAAAAACTTGGTACTTACTCTTTAACGCAACTCATGCGACAGAAATCTAGATTACTTAGTGTCTAAATATGCATATTTAAAATCGAATAAATTTTTTTAAAAAAACAGAAAAAGAAAAGCCAATGTCATGTTTAATTTTGGTCCAATAACATTACTTTTTTATATATAAACAATTTCCTCTTTAGAATAAGAATATAATCCACATATATAAATGTCAAAATCAAGTGTAAGGATCTGCTTTATTTTCTTTTGCCTATTTGTTCTTTTGCAAGCTTTGGAATTTTTCATCAAATTAATCATGAAATAATTGTGTGGTATAACTTTCTTTGAAATTTCTATAGTATGACTTGTGCATAGACTTGAGAATAATAACAAAAATATTGGCCGTGTACAATAGATCTTTGTGGTCAAACCCTTCTCCAAATCCTACATATAGCGAGAGCTTTAGTGCACCAGGCTTGCCTTTTTTTTATTTCCCTATTTCTTTTTAGTTGTTGTCA
This sequence comes from Solanum virginianum, assembly GCA_000787875.1. NCBI lineage: Eukaryota > Viridiplantae > Streptophyta > Magnoliopsida > Solanales > Solanaceae > Solanum > Solanum virginianum. The sequence goes on from DF366652.1 coordinate 4,107, forward strand.
AATTTACTATGAGTCAAGGTGGAATCTGAAACTAATTAAGTTGTGGAATATTATTCTCAGTTACTTTTATCAAACCTAAAAAAGTTAATTCATTTATATCAAATAATTTTTACTTGAAAATTTTTATCTTCGGATCTGAATGAATTATTTCATGAGCTAGCACACACAAATTAAAAGAGAGAAAATCGTCTGATTTTTGCTGAGTGACTCCTAAATACTTAGAAAATTTGCGTAGATCAGGGTGAGGCAATAGAAATTCTTTTTCAGGTCATTACAGACAGTTTTGTAAAGGTTTTGCAAGAAAATTGACTGAAAAATATATCATCAAAAAAATTTATGGGCGGACATATGAAAAATGGAAAAGTCACCTATTTTATATTGATTGACCCCTTAATGTTTGAAAAAGCCGCATGGATCAAATCGACGTTATAGGAATTCTTTCCAAGATTATTACAGACGGTTCTGTAAAACTTTTGCAAGAAAATTGATCGAAAGTCATATACCAACAAATTAATGGGTTAGTACACACGAAAATAAAAAAATTGTCTAATTCCTATTATGTGGTCCCTAAATACTTGCAAAAGTTGTGTGGACTAGTCTGAGGCAATAAAAATTCTAATCAAGGTTATTACGGATGGTTCAATAAAGAGTTTGTAAGAAAATTGACTTAAAGTCATATCATCCAAAAATTCATGGGCTAAGATACATAAAATATGGATAATTGCCTAATTCCTAACCCTCTAAATGATTGTCCACGTGCAACACGAAGAGTATATAGGATTTTTTTTCAGATTATTATGGACGGTTCTATCATATAAAAAATATTGATCAAAAGTCATATCATATAAAAAAAATTTATGAACTAAAACACACAAAAAACAAAGATGAAATAAATTAGACAACTTCACATGTATATTCATCCTATAAAGATTCAAAAACAATATGAATTAAACTGAATTAAGAATAAAAAAAAATCAAATGAATTAGAAAGAGAAACAGTTTCAGTGTGAAAGAATGTTGGAAGAACTAGAAAGCATAAATAGGTTTACCTCTTTTTTGTTGCATATATATATAATGAGCAATTACATTAGAAAAACTAAGTGTATGCTTGAGCATAGAGTAATTTTGAAAATATTGTGGTAAAGATGGGTTATGCAGTGGTGGTCTTACTTGTCTTTCTCTGTCATGAAGTTTCTTCATCCATATTACCTCACAAACATCAAACCATCTCCCTTCTAAAATTCAAGCAATCTTTTATTATAGACACCTTAGTCTCTAAATATTGTCGATTCTTAGCTCAGAAGCCTTATCCAAAAACGAGTTCATGGAACATGAGTAGAGATTGTTGCTCATGGGATGGAGTCATATGCGATGAGAAGACTAGCCATGTCATTGAGCTTGACCTCGGCTACAGCGGTCTCGTAGGAAAGATTGATTCCAATAGCAGCCTATTCTAACTCTCGTATCTCCAAAGCCTCGATCTTTCTGGGAATAACTTTGCTAATTCCCATATCTCACCTGAATTTGGAAAGTTTTTGAGCTTGACACATCTTAATCTTTCTGAGTCCTATTTCTTAGGTCAAATTCCTTCTGAAATGTCTCATCTTTCCAATACACTCTCTTCACCTCTTCAATTATCTTGACCGTACGACGCTAGAATTCGCAGCGCATGATTTTAAATTGCTCCTCCAGAATTTGACTCAATTAAGAGATCTTGATCTTACTAACATAAATGTCTACTCCACAATTCCTCTGAATTTTTCTTCTCATTTAATAACTCTGAGCCTAGAAGAAACTGGATTGTATGGGATAATACCCAAGAGTATTTTTTAGCTTCCCAATCTGGAAACGCTTGACTTATTCAACAATGATGAGCTCAGTGGTTATTTTCCAAAGATCAAATGGAATAGCAATGCATCTATCAAAGAGTTATTTCTCAGTGGTGTGAATTTTTGTCATCTAACTTTACTGCAGGCTTTGTCTCTTGGAAATTGCAACGTTAGAGGGCCTATTCCTGAATTTCTTTCGAATTTCACATGCATAGAGTTTTTAGACCTTTCAGTTAACTCCCTGAATGGAACAATACCATCAGGGATATTCTCCCTTCCATCACTAACATTTTTACTCTTGCGTTATAACCAATTTTCTGGTCAGCTTGAGGATTTCAAGTCCAATTCATTAGTCGAGATTGATTTAAGCATTAATCAGCTACAAGCCCGTCTTACCAACTCAATTCAAGACCTTGTGAACCTAACAAGACTTCATCTTTCATTCAATAATTTTAGTGATAGTGTAGATGTCAGCCTCTTTTCAGACCTCAAACAACTTTCCTATCTCAGTCTTTCATATAATAAGATATCATTGACCAGTGAAAACGAAGTTAAATCTACTTTGCCCTAATCTCTTGGGGACTTAAGCTTGGCCACATGTGAAGTGAAAGAATTAGAGTTGCAAAGAATCTTTGGGAGTTGGATATTTCAAATAATAAGATTCAGGGAAGAATTCCTGATTGGCATGGTCTAACTAGATGGTTTCATTGTGAATTCTTAATATATCCCACAACATGCTGACAAGTGTGGATTCAATTTATTGGAAATGATTAGCTGCTAACAGTTAGAGTTAATTATAGTTAATTAGTTGTATTTAATTAGTTAGTTAGTTAATAATAGGTGCTAATCACATGGGAAGCAGCCACACAATAATAACATAGACCTCTCTTATACATGTATATATACATGCTTGTAAACTAAAAGAAGAATAAGAAATACATTTCTTCTTCTCCAATTCAATTCTCCAGTAACCTTCTTCCATTTGATTCTTCTTTATGGTATCAGAGCTACCATGAATCAAGCTTTGATTCAGCTTAATCGATTTCTTGATAGCTCAAAACCAATGGCAGAATTTGCAGCTAATGTCACTATGGACACTGCAAACCCAATCAAAACCCTCGATCAGATTGAGAGGAGACGTAATCACCCATTGTATCTACACAATTCAGACACTCCGGGGTATATTTTTACCACTGTGCAACTCACAGGGATGGAGAACTACTCATTGTGGAGCATATCCACGTTAATCAATCTTCGAGTCAAGAGCAAGCTGGGCTTCATACTTGGAACTTGCAGAAGAAGTGATTAAAAGGGAGAAATGGAGGAACAATGGGAGAAATACAATGCATTTGTGCTTGCATAGATTATGAGCACCATATCAAAGGAACTCCTTAGTAGCATCATTTATGCGACAAATGCAACAATGGTGTAGGCTGATCTGAAGGAGAGGTTTGACAAAGTCGATGGATCTAGAGGCTATCAACTACATAGGGAAATTTGCACAATTAATCAAGGTAACATGTCAGTTTCTACTTATTTTTCAAAGTTGAGGTTGCTCTGGGATGAGTTTGATGCACTGGTTCCCCCAACTTTATGTAGTTGTGATAAATCTAGAACTTATGTTGATCATCTAGCATGTCTGAGATTATTTGCATTCCTAATGGGATTGAATGAGGTGTATGCTCACGCTCGTAGCAAATCTTAATGATAAGCCCTTTACCTAGTGTTGGTAAGGCTTATGTAATGATTATGGCAGATGAAGGCCAAAGGTTAACTGTCATATATAGGATGCAACATGCCAGAACAAATCGCCTTATATGCAGGGAAAGGAAATTTTCCTAAGAAGTTTCAGCCCAGGAAGAAGAACTGGGATCAAACCTTTGATTACTGCAATCTTCAAGGTCATGTAAGGGAGGAGTGTTATAGGCTAAATAGATATCCTCCTGACTAGAAGTTTAAGAAGAAGTCAGGAATATCAACAAACCTGATGCAAAACAACAGACATCATGATGCTGTGAATCATGTAGCTGCTAACAAAAATGAGATAGAATTGGGGGATGATTTTGCTCCTGTTGCCCCTGTGATGAAAGGGAAAACCATTGAATCTGGTTCAATCATGTCCACATAGCCAACCTTTACTCCAAGCCAATACAGTAGGATTATACATATGTTGGAGAGGGAAGAAGCGTGCAGGCTCAAGCAAGGCACTGGATAATATGGCTAACATGGCAGATATGATCATCACATTTAATGCTTTGTCTGTGAGTAATGATAGCACACAGGTTAAGATTGAAAAAGGGAAGGGAAACTGGATAGTGGACTCAGGTGCTACATGTCATATGACATACAAACTGGATAAACTTTGTCATGCATCTAGTTATGTCAATAAGATGGTGTATCTGCCTAATGGTGAGGCTGCACAAGTATCACACACTGGTTGTTGTAGCACATTTGATGGAAGAGTATTAGATAATGTGTTAGTGGTGCTTGCATTCAAGCATAACCTACTTTCAGTGTCTAAACTGACAAGACAACTGAATTGCTCAGTTAATTTCTTCCCTGAGTTTTTTATACTTTAGGACCTCTTCAATGGAAAGGTGAAAGGGATTGGTAAGGAAATTGATGGCTTGTACTATCTTCCTGCTGTATTACATGTGAAGAAAATAAAGGTGATCAAGCAGTGTTGATGACACAATGCTCTAATACAGACAAGTTACTATGGCACAACAGACTAGGCCATCCTTCTACAAAAGTGTTACAACATCTATTTATAGATAATAACTTCAGTGACAGTGATGAATGTAATAAGTGCTCTATTTATCCACTTGCTAAACAGACAAGATTACCTTTTCACTTAAGTATGTCTAGGGCACTAACTGTTTTTGATTTGATCCATTTGGATCTGTGGGGACCTTACAGAATTGCTACTCATAATGGTTTCAGATTTTTTCTAACAATAGTTGATGATCATTCAAGAATGTGTTGGTTATATCTACTGAAATTGAAAGGTGATGTGTTTTCAGTATTGAAATCTTTCATAACACTAGTGAAAACTCAGTTTAATAGACATGTTAAGAAGGTAAGAACTGATAATGGGACTGAATATTTTAACAATGAGTGTTATAGTTTGCTGAGGTCCCTTGGTATTGTTCATAAAAGCAGCTCTACCTTATACTTTCCCTAAAGTTGTTGCTCCTCAAGTTGTTGTACAATCTGAATTTTTTAACAATGAGTGTTATAGTTTGTTGAGGTCCCTTGGTATTGTTCATGAAAGCAACTGTTCATATACTCCACAATAAAATGAAGTTGTTGAGAGAAAGCATAGGCATATACTTGAGGTGGCTAGAGCAATCAGATTTTAGGGCAATATTCCTATCAGATTTGGGGGGAGTGTGTGTTATCTACTGTCTATTTGATAAATAGACTTCCCACTCCAGTTCTAAAAGGAAAATCTCCATATGAACAGTTTCATGGACACAAAGAAAACATTGATCACTTGAGAACTATAGGTTGTTTGTGTTATGCAACCAAGGTAATCAAACAAGACAAATTTTCTCCTAGAGCTAAAGCTTGTGCACTGATGGGATATTCAACAACTCAGAAAGGGTATCTGTTGTATAGTTTATCTCAGAGAAAGCTTGTCATTAGCAGGGATGTTATATTCAAGGAAGACATGTTTCCTTTCAAATAGATTCTCAATAGACAGCAACCATTATTTCCTGCTGAGCCAATTGCAACATCAGATGACTTCCCTATATGTGATGATGATAGAGAGCTACCTGTGCCTATCTCTTCAGATGATGCACACTTAAAAGGTGATTCCATGGTCATGAATGATGTTCTACCAGAACCAGAGGTTACCTCTAATAAAGAAACTGTTGCTCAATATGATGTTATTACTGCAACTGAACTAATGCCTACAAGAAGTGAGGAAGTTCCAGTCAGAAAGTCAACTAGAACTCCTCATCCTCCTATCTGGATGAGAGACTATGTGACTCAAACTTCAAAATCTCATTGTCACTCTCAAAGAAACTATGTGTCTTATGACAATATATCCTCCAAGTACAAAGCCTACCTATCTATGTTTTCCACAGATGTTAAGCCAAGGACCTTTGAGAAAGCAATCAAAGACAAGAGGTGGATATATGCTATGCAGTAGGAAGTGCAGGCCTTGGAGGAAAATGGCACCTGGGAAATAGTTGAACTGCCTGAAGGGAAGAACATTGTTGGCTGCAAGTGGGTGTTTAAGATCAAGTACAAAGTTGATGGATAAGAATCTTGTATGTAAGCTGGTGAAAGCTCTATATGGACTTAAGCAAGCTTCAAGGCAGTGGAATGCTAAACTGACTGAAGCATTACTAAGCTCAGGCTATTCATAGAGCCATCTAGACTACTCTTTGTTCACAAAGAAAAGGGGTGGTGGACTGGTGATAGTCTTGGTATATATTGATGATCTATTGCTCACAGAGAATGATGCCAGGTTGATAGAAGAAACCAAACAGACTTTACACAGTCATTTCAAGATCAAGGACTTGGGTGAACTTAAATCCTTCTTGGATATTGAATTTATGACACAAACTAATGATGGAAAGGAGAAAGGCAAAGGAATTACAGAAGAAGAAATAATGAATTCTAGACAAGTTATAACTTCAAAACTTCCGGTAACTAATTGATGCAAATACTTCTTGGATATTGAATTTATGAGGTCCAATGAAGGTATTGTGATAAATCAAAAAAAATATGCACTTGAATTAATAGCTGAAGCAGGCTTAGGAAATGTCAAGCCTAACATGACACCACTGGAATGTAATTAGAAACTGACTAGTATTGAATTTGATCCAGACACATTATATGAGGACATCCCAAGGTATCAAAGATTGGTTGGCAAACTACTCTATCTCACCATTACAAGACCAGACATAGCCTTTGCAGTTCAGTCACTAAGCCAGTTCATGCAAAGGCCTAAGGTATCATATTGGAAAGCTGCATTGAGGGTAATCAAATATGTTAAACTAGAGCCTAGAAAGGGGTTGCTTATGAGCTCTCATCAGACTCCTCAGTTACATGGTTACTGTGATGCTGATTGGGTTGCATGCCCAAGCACAAGAAGACCAGTCACTGGTTTTGTCTTGAAGTTTGGTGATTCACCTATTTCTTGGAAATCAAAAAAATAATATATAGTGTCTAGGAGCTCCACAGAGGCAGAATACAGAAGCTTGGCTGCCTTAGAAAGAACACAACATGACTTTTTACTAAGCAAGCTTAGATTATTGAATCTCTTCAATACATCCAGCTTGAGGGGGAGTATTGGAAATGATTAGCTGCTAACAGTTAGAGTTAATTACAGTTAATTAGTTGCATTTAATTAGTTAGTTAGTTAGTTAATAATAGGTGCTAATCACATGGGAAGCAGCCACACAATAATAGCATAGACCTCTCTTATACATGTATATATACATTCCTGTAAACTAAAAGAAGAATAAGAAATACATTTCTTCTTCCCAATTCAATTCTCTAGTAACCTTCTTCTAACCTTCTTCTATTTGATTCTTCTTCATAATTCCTCTTCAATATCTACATACTATTGATTTTTGATTCAATTTTCTTCAAGGCTCACTACCTATTCCACCAATTTTCACAAATTACTTCTTCATATCCCATAATAAACTCACCGAGGAAATTCCTACATCCATTTGCAATCTGACATCTCTGATAATGCTAGATTTTTCCAGAAACTATTTGCATGGAGAAATTCCACAATGTTTGGGAAATATCACTGCCCTCCAGGTTTTGGATATGGGCCACAACAATCTTTCTGGGAATATTCCAACAACTTCAACAGTGGAAGTAGACTGAACAACCTCAACTTGCATGGCAATAAACTATATTGAAAAATTCCCCGATCTTTGGTCAATTGCAAATACTTGCAGCTTCTTGATTTAGGCAGTAATAACCTCAACAACACATTCCCTGATTGGTTGGGAGCTCTTCTAGATATGCAAGTTTTAAGCTTGAGATCAAACAAATTGCATGGACCCATCACAACATTAAGGATTGAGAACATGTTTCCTAAGCTCCGAATCATAGATCTCTCCTACAATGCCTTCTGGGGAAACTTGCCTCCGAGTCTGTTTCAACATCTGAAAGCCATGAGGACAATTGATCCATATATGGATGCACCAAGAGATGCTGGAGATCCATATTACCAAGATTCTATTACAATTGCAACCAAGGGATTTGAGCATGAAATTGTGAGAATCTTGTAGTTGTACACCGTTATTGACCTTTCAAGTAATAAATTTGGAGGCCAAATTCCAAGTATCATGGGGGATCTCATTGCAGTTCACATATGGAATTTATCTCATAATGAATTTCAATGTTGTATACCACCATCATTCAGAGATTTATATTCAGTTGAATAATTGGCCTTATCAGGAAAGTAACTTTCGGGAGAGATACCACAACAACTGGTTTCTCTTACGTCTCTTTCATTTCTAAATCTCTCCCAAAATCATCTCCAAGGGTGCATTCCACAATCTCTCACTTTTGAGAGAAATTCATATGAAGGCAATCATGGATTTCCCATTTCAAAAGGTTGTGGCAATGATCGTGGATCGGGAACAAATGATGCCAGATCTGGACAGCTAGATGATGAAGAAAATGATTCTGAATTTTGGAAAGCTACTCTTATGGGATATGGAAGTAGAGTCTGTATTGGATTATCCATAATATATTTCATAATTTCAAGTGGAAAACCAATATGGCTTGCAAGACTTGTGGAACACAAACTAATGATGGAAAGGAGAAAGGCAAAGGAATTACAGAAGAAGAAATAATGAATTCTAGACAAGTTATAACTTCAAAACTTCCGGTAACTAATTGATGCTCTACACTAAGATTTTGGAATGATCAGCCTCGGTTCATGTTTAACTAAGATATTTGGACTACAACGCCGAGCTGGTGTGAATGGAAGTGGAGAAATAGAATAAGTTATGGAAACGAATGCTAATAAGTTTTTAAGCAATAATAATGGTCTAAATATTTTCATTGAAAACTACATAATGTGGCTTCAATTATTACTGTATAGTATAAATTATAAATTTATGCAGTGTATTCAAAACTGTGTTTCTGTCGATCGAAAACAAGATATATAATAGTATAATACTCATTACGATCCAAAGAAAAAATCTGAAACAAAATATATTGTGTTATTCCTATCGAAGGT
>DF366652.1:18519-36110 GCA_000787875.1 Solanum virginianum
TATCTCTCTGTGGCTCTCTCTGTATTTTTCTCTCTTTTTGATATTAAATGAAGGAGCTGAAATGATCCTTTTATAGGTAAAACTTTGTCTGCAATTGTATTCAACTTTTGACAAAGAAAATGGTTGGTGGCCAACCATTTTCATTTGTCAAAAAGTTGTTGATATACACAGTCTTCAATTGAACAGTTGTTCAAATGGGCTGTGTAGCAATTGTTGAGGAAATTGCCATATGGGCCCTCCATTTGGAGGGACTCACTCAACAATTCTCCCCTTCCCGACAAATGGAGGGTTCTGTTATTCATGCAGTTGTTCGACAATTCTCGAACTTCTCCCTTAGAAGAATCTTTGTCATCATATCCGATCCATTTTCATCAGTATAGATCTTTTGAAGTTGTAGTAGCTTCTTCTCCAATGCATCAGTTATCCAACGATATCTTACATCGATATATTTGGACTTTGCGTGAAAAGAAGCATTCTTGCAAAGGTGGATGATACTTTGATTGTCACAGAACATCTCAAACTTGTTTTGTTTGACATCCAGTTCTTTAAGAAATTCCTTCATCCATAACAACTTTTTACAAACTTCTGTTGTTGCTATAAATTCTGCTTTTATAGAAGATAATGCAATACACTGTTGCAATTTCGACTGCCAAGACACAACTCCCCCTGCAAATATAATTAGGTATCCTGATGTAGACTTTCTTGAGTCAACATCGCCAGCTAAATCTGCATCTGTGTATCCAACTAACACAGGTTCTACCTCTCCAAAATATAAACATATTTTGGATGTACCTCGAAGATATCTGAGAATCCATTTAACAGCTACCCAATGTTCCTTTCCAGGATTTGAAAGGAAATGACTTACTACTCCAACCGAGTGAGCAATATATGATCGTGTACACACTATGGCATACATCAAACATCCAACTGGTGAGGCATATGATATTCTAACCATTTATTCCTTCTCCTTGTCAGTAGAAGGGCACATACTGGAACTCAATTTAAAGTGATTAGCAAGTGGACAACTAACTGCTTTACCCTTGTCCATATTGAATCTCTGAAGTACTTTTTCAATTTACTTCTCTTGAGATACCCAAAGCTTCCTGGCGCTTCTATCTCTTGTAATTTTCATGCCAAGAATTTGTTTTGCTGATCCTAAGTCTTTCACTGCAAAAGACTTACTCAATTGTGAAGAGCTACCAAGGAAATTCATCAAGACATGCTTGGTTTCATGATGAACAATACTATTAATGAAGAAGCAAAAAATAGATACAAATTAAACCTTTAAACTGTTGATTCTTAAAATATTTTTTCCAATGATCAGCATATCATCTACATATAGTAGAAGGATAACAAAATCATCTTTAGAGAATTTATTGATAAACATGCATTGATTTGCAGTAGTTTTCTTGAAGCCTTGCTCTTGTATAACAGACTCAAACTTCTTATACCATTGTCTTGGTGACTGTTTAAAACATGCATTAATCTGTAATAGTTTTCTTGAAGCCTTGCTCTCGTATAATAGACTCAAACTTCTTGTACCATTGTCTTGATCATTCAGTGTAACCCATTGACCAACTGGGTACCTAGTAGAAGGCTGAACATTTCTATTAGATCTTCTTAAGGGTACTGGAGACTCTCCAGCTATTAGTGGTTGAGTGTGACCACCATCAACATTCTCTTCTTCTGGTTCATCTTCCTGGGGAATACCTTCATTATCTGCATCTTGCGGATAGTTATCATGAACCTCATCTTCAACTTGAGTCGGTATTTCTGTTGGAGAATTCAACCTTAAGGTTGTTGAATCATCTGTAGGAGTAAAGCCTTCTTTGTCTGTTTTATTTATATCCTTAATAGTTTGATCTTCAATAAAGATAGCATCTCGACTCCTAATCAGCTTCTTGTGCATTGGATCATAGAATCTATAGCCAAATTCATCTTGACCATAGCCAATAAACACACACTGCCGTGTTTTGACATCAAGCTTTTGCTTTACATCCTTCGGAACATGAACAAAAGCTTTGCACTCAAATACTCGTAAATGTTTGTAAGAAACAGTCTTGCCTGACCAAATTTTCTCTGAAACTTCATATTGAAGTGGAGCACACGGTGAGCGGTTTAGCACATACACTGTTGTAAGTAGTGCTTCACCCCAAAAAAATTTATCTAGCTTGCGTCCTTTGATATCTAATACCATGCCTTTTGCAATAAGCATGAAATGATCCAATGTACTCTCCACCATTGTCTGTGCCTAAATTATTTAACTGTGGTGTCTTTGGAGGCGTCCTTTGATGTCTAATATCATGCTTTTTGTAATAAGAATGAAATGATTCAATATACTCTCCGCCATTATTTGTGCGGACACACTTGATGTTCTTCCCAGTTTCTCTCTCAATTGAGGCATGAAATTGTTTGAAGACTCCTAGCACTTGATCCTTGGACTTAATGGTATAAGCCCAAGTCTTCCTAGAATGGTCATCGATGAAGATCACAAAATATCTAGCTCTACCAAGTCACTTCGGTAGTGGACCACACACGTCAGAGTGAATCAGATCTAAAACATTCTCCATTCTGAAAGGTGGAGAACTATGGAAAGAGACTTTGTTCTATTTTCCAGCTAAATAATCTTCGCATTTGTTTAATGATACCTGATCTAAATCATGTAGAACTTTATCTTTCACCAATTTAGACATCCCCTTTTCACCAGCGTGGCAAAGTCTCTTATGCTATAAACATGCGGTATTATCATTTTTCGTCACATTTATAGATAAATCAGAGACCTTTGCTTGCATCACATATAGTTTTGAGAGTTACATCAGAGACCTTTGCTTGCATCACATAATCCTTTCGCAATGATAAGGGAGCCTTTGGTAAGCTTCCATTTTCCATTTCCAAAAATATGTTGGAAACCTTCATCATCAGGCTTGCCTATAGACATTAAATTTAGGCGCATGTCGGGGATGTGCCTTACATCTTTTAGAAGAAGTTTCATGCCGTTATCCGTTTCCAAACAGACATCTCCCTTGCCAATAGCTTTTGACAAGTTTTTATTTCCCATCTTTATAACACCATAGTCTCCATGTGTGTAAGATGAGAAGAGGTTTTTGTATGGTGTGCCGTGAATGGTTGCACCACTATCAATTACCCAACTTGTCTCTTGAGTTAATTGACTAACAATCTCACTATGACAGCTGATGTTGAACTCGTCGACAAGATTTTCTTATTCATCATCACTATTTGTCTTTCCTTTCTTGTCTCTATTATTTTGCCGATCACTCTTGAATTTTTGATAAAATTGCTTGATGTGACCTTTTTTCTTGTAGTAATGGCACTCGACATTTGCATATTTGTTTGACTTTTCTCGATTCCTGTCTCTGGAACTTGAACCCTTCACTTGACTTCTCCCCCTCTTTTCAGTAATCAGAACTTATGATTCTGAGAAAGAGGTTGAACCTTGAGATCTACGTCTCATTTCTTCATTTAATATATTGCTCTTAACAGCTTCTATGCTTACTACATCATTTGGTGCAGTATTTGTCAAAGAAACTTTCAAAGTTTTCCATGACTTTGNAATCATAAGAACAATTATCTCATCATCAAACTTTATGCCCATTGTTGATAGCTGGTCCACCATTCCTTCTATGTTATTTAGGTGATCAGCAAAAGAAGTGTTTTCTTGATATTTTACTTCCATCAACTGAGTTAAGTAAAATAATTTTTTGTTGTCGATCTTTGAAGCATACTACTGCTCCAGCTTGTTTCACAGTGTTCTAGCATGAGTTTCGTTACAAATATAATTGTAAACATTGTAATCGACAAAGTGTCGAATATATCCACAAACTCGTTCATGCTCAAATATCCACTCATCTTCGAACATCCCTTCCGGTTTGATGGTAGAGAATACCGGCAAGTGCATCTTCGTAATCATGAGAAAATCCTTCATTTTGCTTCTCCAGAAACGGTAGTTTGAACCGTTCAGGTTGATCACTTTGCTTGTTTTTACCTCCATTTTCATGAACCTAGACCAGGCTCTGATATCACTTGGTAGGCTCACGCAGCAGAGTGAGCAATAAAATTTAAGAGGAATAAATAAGGCAAAAATAGACACCAAAAAATTTAATATGGTCACCCAAACTTTTGGTCTACGTCCACAAATCAACATTTCTATTATATTTCTTCTACTATTACAAATAGTAGGCACAAGTGTACAATTTCTTCTACTATTATATACAATAGACTCTCAGAGAAAAATATCAAAAAATAGTCTCACTATTTTTGTCACACTATTTCTTTTAGGAAAAATATTTTCTAAGCATACACTCTATTTTTCTTAACAGACTATTTTATTTTATAGTCTATGGTATACCTCACAGAAGAAAAATACTCACTTTCTTTCTGTGGCTCTCTCTATATTTTTCTCTCTTTTTGATATTAAATGAAGGAGCTGAAGTGCTCCTTTTATAGGCAAAACTTTATCTGCAATTGTATTCAACTTTTGACAAAGAAAATAGTTGGTGGCCAACCATTTTTATTTGTCAAAAAGTTATTGACATACACGGTCTTCAATTGAACAGTTATTCAAATGGGCTGTGCAGCAATTATTGAGAAAATTGCCATATGAGCCCTCCATTTGGAGGGAGCCACTCAACATAAATATGATAAAAATAATCTTTTATATAAATATAATAAATGTCCAACCCTTTTACTTAGTTTATTTATCTATTTTTTAAAATTTTGAATCCTTAACTAAAATTTTGGCTCCACAAGGGTTCATGGGAAGTGAGAGTTTAAAGATGGTATTTTTGCTGACAAATGTTCTAAAGATTGGAATTTTGAGGAGAAAAACCAAAAGGGGTTTGGTTGCTTTTTAGTATCAAAGTGAAGAAGACAGAGCAGGGTGGTTGAATAGGTGGGGTAGGGGGTGTGTAATATTTTGTTTTTCTTGTTGTCTTCATGAATGGAGATGATTAAGTCAAGATTTTATCTTTAAAAATGTTGTTGATGTGATTTAGAAATGAATATAATATTAATACCAATAGAATATTCAAAACTTTATATGAATAAAACAAGAGATCTTCACTTATTTATGACACCAACCCGTTACTAGTTTCAGAACTTTACCAATTCTCCGACAGGCAGCAGCAATTTTGACGGCGAACCGGTAGAAACAGGTAATTTCCGACGAACACCATTCCTCTGTGTAGCTAATTAGTTTGCCCTATTTTATTTATATAGTTTCACTAAAATCAGATGTTGTGTTTAGTTTACCTTCAAATTCTTAATACTTGGAAAAATACTCTCTTCATCCACACTTTTCATGGAGATTAAAAAGAAAAAAGAAAGACGCCTGAGACGTGTGGTCTAAAATAATCTTAGAATGAAATTCATTTCATTAAGACTAAAAAGAGGAATTTTAAAGTTAGAAAAAGTTATGCGACTAGAAGGCCCTATTGTACCAGACTTTGTCAGAGATTTTTTCCAGAGCGAGTAGTATTTGATTAAGTTACCTTAGAATAACTGTTTCATCTGTTACTTTTTCTGTTGTGTATTTCTTTCTGACTTTTTTTACTTTTCTTTTGCTTAATACCCATAATGTGCCCTCTAGTTTCATATTTTGTGACACCAAAGAAGAAGAGGAAGAACAAGAAAAAGAATGTTTACTCGCAATTATATGCTCACTCTGCTTGTATGATTAAAATAAATAAATTGACATAAAATTGAAGGTGATAATATAGAAGTGTGTGAGAATTAATTACGTCTTATCAAATTTAAAAAAATGAAATTGCTTACTCTAAGTTGTGAATTTGATGGTTGATGATAAATGTATTGTAACACTTTTAGGCGATATTTGGTGTGAGGTATCAAACATCTGAGTTGCTCTCTCCTTCTTCTTCTTTGCAGAAGCATCACAGATTCTTTTCGTCATCCTAAAAGGATTCCTTAGCTTTGGCGTTGATTTATGTGGCTCAAGACTTTGAGTAGTCACCAACTTTTGAGAGAAGAGGGTCTGGAGAGAGATGTCTTGGGAACGTTCACAACAA
Organism: Solanum virginianum; assembly: GCA_000787875.1. NCBI lineage: Eukaryota > Viridiplantae > Streptophyta > Magnoliopsida > Solanales > Solanaceae > Solanum > Solanum virginianum. The sequence continues at coordinate 24,561 of DF366652.1, forward strand.
CTTTTCGATATTTTAACCTCCCCTAAAATTTCAATTGACGAAGTCCAGGTCTTTACGCTAGAACGTGGATTCCTCAATGTTTTCCGCATCTTGCAGAGCTTCACAGATGAACCGGACATGCTGGATGTCACTCAGAAAATGCAAACTCTGTATAAAGATGCTGCATTTGTCCTTTCTCCGCTGCACCTAACCGAGTACTTTGATCTCCATGCCTCTGAGGTGCAAAACAAGATTTTGTTGATCAAGAGGGAAATTAGAGCCAAATACTCCTTTCCTAAAATATCGTTACCACTTTCATCCGAGCGTGTTCCGGATATCATCCCTTATGTGCTAGAGAATATTGGTGGTCTACTGAAGATTCATGATCCATATTCACCTCTTTATGTTCACAAAACAGTATTGGAACATCTAAAAGATGTTTCAAAGGAATTGAAATTGCTGCACTATTTTGTCTACTTTGTTTCGGTGAGGTTCATAGAGCCTCGGAGTGAACATCAAGTTATTTTCTTCACTCATGTTTTAGCTGTGTCCGGCCACACATCAATGGTTATCTGGTTGTATTTACCAGACTTGGCTCCAGAGCAAATAAATCTTATGCTTTCTGATTTACTGCGAATGTGGATTAAGCCAATTCAACCATGCATCCGCAAGATGTATGTTGAAGTCTTGCAATCTTTAAAATTGACGATACAATCAGCATGGTATCCCAACATCGGAAATGAGGATGCAATTGACAGCCAAGGCAGGTTTTTGGAGACCATCCTACAGAAGTTGGTGGAGGTGCCAACTAATAGTAACTCTAGTCAGAGAGTTGCTTTGAAGGATCACTTGGTAATCCTTCAAAGGATGCTCATCCTTTTGAGAGCCAATATCTTCCGTGTGCCCATAAAAGATCTCAAATTGCTTCTTCAAGATATAGAGATTGTTGTTATTGATGTTGGACTTCTGGTATACTCATTATATGAAGATGAGGAGGAGAAGGAAGATATGGCACCAGGAGGAGCGAACGTCACACAAGTTCTTGATTTGTCAGGAAACATTCAAAATCTAAGCATATTGATCTACCTCACCATTCGGAAGGCATTTCAATCTAATTTGCCAAGGATTCATGGACTAGGCTATGTTGATTACCTTTTAAACAACCTGGAGGAGTTACAAACCCTTCGTTCGGATTCACTAGATTCCGTCATGGACAAACTTCAATTAGTTCAGAAGGAATTTGAGAGCTTGCAACCGTTTCTACAGGCTCTTGCAGAAGAGCGACACAATGACTTTAACGAAATTCAACATTGTGCTACACAATTGATTGGCAAAGCACATGAGGTAGAATACATAGTTGATGCTTGCATAAATGAAAAAGCTCCTACCTGGTGCCTCGAGCACTGGATCATGCAAATCACGGAGGAGATTACTCTTATCAGAGCAGAGGTAGCACAGATTCGTGAAAAGAAAATGGATTGGGATGCATTGAACACCGTCACAGCTCAAACGTCAAATTTGGCAAGGTCTCCCATGATGAATGAAGAAATTGTTGGTTTTGAGGATGTCATAAGAAATTTAAGAGACCAACTAATAAAAGGCGCCAAAGGGCGAGATGTTATCTCCATTGTCGGTATGCCAGGTCTAGGCAAGACGACTTTGGCCTACAGACTCTACTATGACAGGTTAGTCGCTTCTCACTTTGACATTCGTGCACAGTGTTGTGTGTCTCAAGTATATTCACGCAAGGACTTGTTAATAACAATTTTACGTGATGCTATCAGTGGGAACTTTGAGTGTAGAGAAAAACAAGCTGATGAGTTAGCTGATCAGCTTCGCAAAACTTTATTTTCCAAAAGGTATCTGATCCTTGTCGATGATGTGTGGGAAGCTAGTGTGTGGGATGATCTAATAGGTTGTTTTCAAGATGCCAATAATGGAAGTAGAATTATCATAACAACACGAAATCATGAGGTTGCCATGTACGCCAGGTGTCAAAGTGATCCCCTTCCGCTTCGTATGTTTAATGATGATGAAAGTTGGGAGTTACTCCGAAAGAAAGTGTTTGGTGAAGAAAGTTCCTCCCCTCTCCTAACAAATATTGGGCGACAAATAGCAAAGAAGTGTGGTCAACTGCCTCTTTCAGTTGCTTTGGTGGCTGGTATTCTAGCTGAGATGGAGAAAAAAGTAGAATGTTGGGAAACATTGGCCAACAATTTAGGTCCCCACATTCACAAAGACTCAAGGGCCGTTATAGAACAAAGTTATCAGATTTTACCCTATTGTTTGAGGCCTTGCTTTCTTTACTTTGGAACACTTCTAGAGGATAGTGTGATTAGTGTTCCGAAGTTAACACAGTTGTGGATCTCAGAAGGATTTGTAAAAAGTTGTGAAGGCAAGAGCTTGGAGGATATAGCAGAAGGCTATTTGGAAAATCTTATTGGAAGAAATCTAGTGATGGGAACTAAGAGGAGTTCTCGAAGTAAGATCAAAGCATGCCGCATTCATGACCTATTGCATGATTTCTGCAAGGAGAGAGCAAAGGAAGATATGAGTCTCCTATTGCAAAAATGGTAATATACCAATCATTGCTATTCTTTTTGCTCAACTAATTAAGTCTTCAACTTATAATTTTACTAATTTCAGGGATGAAAATGCCAATCCGTCTTCTCACCTTTCTGGTGATGTGCAACTAGCTCATCGCATGTGCATTTATGGTGAAGGGTATGATGCTGGAGATTGGAGCTCGTGCTTGTCACATGTTGTCTCTATAATTTTGCATAACAATCGCCTTTCAGTTGGCCTCGACTCTCACATTTTCCGCAACTTTAAGTTTCTAAAAGTGTTAGATATGGAGTTCACTAGAATTAATTCTTTCTCATTTGATCTAGTCTACCTCAGGTATTTTGCTGCAGAAACGTCTCACTTTTCAAACAAAGCCGGTTGTTGGGATCTTGAGACTTTGAAATTAAAATCTCTCGGTGAAATGTCACTACCCATTACACTCTGGGAGATGGATAAATTGAGACATCTGCATATTTCCGATTGCAGCTTCACCAGTGAAATCGCAGAAGAATTGATTGAGAACTCCGAAGACCTTCATAATCTGAAAACTCTTTCCACTCCGTGTTTTTCTAGTGCCCAGGAAGCTGAATTGATTTTGAGAAAAACACCTAATCTTCAGGAACTCAGATGCAAAGTCAAGGGTGTCGGAGACTTTGAATACTATGTAGTGAACTTTCCAGCACGGATTAAAACGCTGAAGATTCATCTTAGCTACACATCTGACACTAAAACAATCCCCTTCTTCATCTCCGCGCCAAATCTCAGAACTTTGACACTGAAGAACTTTTACCTACATCCTCAGCATTTATCAGAAATTGGTTCACTTCAGAACCTTCAAGTGCTCAAACTGAAAGGTATTTCCTTTGAAACTTGTAAATGGGAAGTGCGAGATGACGAGTTCCCTCAGCTCAGATTCTTGAAATTACATGCTGGACAAGCTCATTTTGAAGAATGGATTGTCGCGGAGGATGCCTTTCCTAACCTGGAACACTTGATTTTGAGTGATTGTGAATTTCTCATGAAGATCCCTTCTTGTTTCGGAGAAATATCTTCTCTCAAGTCCATTAAGGTACAAAATTGCAACAAGGATGTTGACAAATCAGCCAGGGATATCAGGGAAACACAAGTTGAAGATTACCAGAATTCCCAGTTCGAGATCTTTATCCACCAGAGTGAATAACAATTCATATTCAGGTACACAATTCATAAAATTCAACTATTAACATTCCAAAGCTAGCTTGTGTTAGTTGCATGTTTGTTCTGTATTTTTGCTCAATCGTTCTGTTATATCTGAACCCGTCTGGAAACTCTTTCTGCTCCATTTTTTGCTCGTGTTGAACATTCCAACACGGATTGAAACGTTGAGCATTCACGTGACAACGTCGCTAAACCCATCCCCTTTTCCATCTCCACGCCAAGTCTCAAAATCTTGACATGACTACACGGTTTTTACCTGCACCGTCAACACTGATCAGAAATTGCTTCAGTTCAGAACCTTGAATGGTTGAGGGGAAGCTACCAATTGTTCTTTTTTCCTACCTGAACGATCACATCTACTCAACTAGGTGTATTTTAATACAGTGATAGTTCAAGTAGAAAAATAGATCAACAGATGATAGTTGAGATATGAAACGGGAGCAACTGTTAGTTGAAGCGTAAAACTATCACCATCTTACTCAACTTTCTTCTGAACAGATTATTAGAGTTGTATACATTTCTTTGATTAGCTGAAATAAATTCTGTAAAATTGTCCACTAGTTGTTGAATTTCATTTGTAAACTAGTACTTTTCATAGTTTAACTAGAAAAGTACCTCTCAAATTATTAATCCAATTACAAAGTGCTATTTTAAGGAAGGAGAACTTTGACGTAACTGGTAAAGTTGTTGTCATATGACTAAAAGGTCATGAATAAATTCATTGTGTGAAAACAGTCTCTTGCAGAAATGCATTGTACGACTGTGTATAATAAATTTTTGTGATTCAATCGCTCCTCGTACCTCGTGCATACCTGGAGCTTAGTCTCATTCCAAATAGGTCAAGGGTGTCGGTAGCTACTCATTCGAGAGTTTAATCTCCATATTCCTTTCAGTGACAAAGAGCCATTAGACAGCACTTGTGCCCGCTTGAAAAAGCCATCCATCACTATCACTCTTTGATACAACTGCGGAGACAGGATTTTCTTTCAAGGGAGTTCAAAATTATAAAAGGTAAATGCACAAACTAACCAAAGAGGGTCCGACACCTATTATATATACATAATATTTTTATTATATATAAATAGTATAATTTTTCGCCGCTACTATTTTGAGACCTAGTTACAAGGTGGCTCTACCAGTGCTTTGATAGTTGTATATAACTACGAAGCTCACGTGTTAGCTAGGCTCCTGATTCACATAGATCAAAGATGAACATTTATAGTTTATGATATGGACATGCTATCATGCAGGGGTGGCTTAGGCAAGGGTCTTAGACCTCCAAATTTGAGGGACACAAATCAATTAGGAGAGTCAATTAAACTTTTATATGATTTTTGAATATTTTAAGTTGTTAATTATTATTATTTATAGTATTTTCTTTACATAATTTTTAAATAATACTCCGTTCTTCCCATTGTATGTGACACCCTTTGACTTGACACGGTGTTTAAGGAAAAAAGTAAAACTTTTAAAACTTGTGGTTTATAATCATTCTGAGATATTTGTGTGGTTGAGAATTATTTCATTAAGGGTAAAAGAGAAATTTAAAGGTTAAATTGTTTCCAATTAGAGTAAGGTGACATTCTTTTTGGGACGGACCAAAAAGGAAAGAGTGTCACATAAAATGGGACAGAGGGAGTATATGTATTCTTCCTGTTTTAATATATATAACAGGTAAAATTTTGAGAATTAACTAAAATTTAATTTTTTTAAAAATATTTAAATTATTAATTATTATAATTTATAATTATTTGAAAAATTCTTCATAAGCGACCAATGATATAATGAAGGGAAAAGTGAGATAGTTGTTAAAATTAAGGTGAAAATTGATCCCACAAGTTTACATGCAAACATGATAAAATAAGTACAATGATGTAAGTGGAGAATAATTTAGGCAACACACACAAAACATTTCATAAATAGTTGCAGCATACTCTTGTCACAATCCAGAATTGAGTGTGATGATAATTATCCTAATCCATCAATACAAATCAGCCTAAGACGATAACATTTGTAGACAAAAGTGAAAATAAAACAAAAATAAAAAGTAAATAGCAACTAAGTTAAGCAAAGTGGATAATAAGTCACAACTATAATCATCACCAAAATCTAATATAACTACGTACAAGCCTCTAAAATATAACGAATTAGAAGAAATTATACCAGCCTTGATGTTTTTGTAACTCAAAAGGAACAAGAACATGAAAAGAAAATATGAAAGTCTGCCGAAGTGAATAGAAGCTACCTCTCACCCTTCCACTAGCTAGTTGCCTTGAACTGAAACAGGAAATAGGGCAATCAATAGGATCCAAGCTCACAGTCTACACAAATGTAGAAGCAAGAAATGAGTACCAAATAACACAGTACTCAAGTTAGTAGATTTATTCACCTTAAGTGAAGCTATACCAAACTCAAATACTCCATTATAATCTAGCCGGACTTTCATAACTTCAACCTATCAGAGAAACTCAGAGCCAATTTCATAGGTCTCATAATTTATAAGCCAAATCTAATAGAGTCTCAAAAATTGATGCAAAGACGTCTGTTACTTATCTTCAAGAGGCCATAGTGACTTTTAAGGAAAGTTTTCACTTCTGAATTCTCTGTCATGTGTTCTTTGTCTAGCCTAATTTCTATCATCTAAATCCATTCTTCTGCCTATAGTGTGGACTCGTGTTCGGTTTGCACATTGTTCTATGACTTGAAGATTAAGTAAATGAACGTGATCCCTCTGTTCCTTTTTAATTAGTTTTCATAATTTTTATTTTGAGTCAAATTATATAAATTTTGATATATATTTTTTAATTATTTTGATATGAAAAAAGTTATAATCAATAATAATTCTTTTTATAGTTTTTGAATATTTAAAATTTTATTTTAAAAATATCACATTAATTTAATCTAATTTAATTTTTAAAATTAATCAAATAAACTTTCTAAAAGCGCAATATGACAATTAAAAAAAGACAGAGAGAATAATTCTTTTAAGACTCATCAGATTATTCCAATGCACTGGCAATGACCACAATACCTTCTAAATGCCAAAGCAAGCATGTTGACCTTGGTCTGTTTTGGCATTGGAAACTCCCTCTTATTATTATAATAATAAATAATATAAGAGACATATACTTATGATTTTTTTTAATTTAAAAAGTCGCTAAAAGAAGTATATGGTGTCATTTTCGGACATGATTGTAATTCAACTTAATTATAAGATTGAAATATTGAAAACTAATAAACCTACTTGACATAAATTGTGTCATATAAAAAAAAATAGAATATAAAACAATGAATTGAATATTAATGATCACATATATGTGTGATTTGTTGGAATGTTGGCCACATTCCATGGATAGTGATCCGTAATTTTAATAACCTCCATGGATGTGGTTTGTAACTTAAATGGAAGTTGCAACTACCACTACCCATGGAAGTTACATAACCATCCACTAATCCACTACTTTACAACTTCTCCACTACTCTACTTCCCATTAACTTCCCACTAATCACTAACTTCCCCATTACAATTTTTTATGGTAGAATAGTTATAAATTGGGGTACATCTGGTTAAAGGTCCCTAAGCACAAATCTCTTTCTTACTCCATATCATCTTGAGTGAGGTTTGAGTGCTTAGAAGACTTATCAGAAAGTGGAAAGAAAGCGACGACGATTCTGACACATCACCAACAATGGTTGGAGGTATATCGATCTACTATTCCGCTGCACTATTGCTCTATGTTTACTTACATTTGGTATCAGAGCAATTGTTGTATCTCTGCCTTGTTGGTTTTTCGAATTTGCAAAAATCATTCAAAAATGGATCTTAAATTTTAGATCTTATTTTAAAACTTTTGATGCAACCTAATGTTAGATATTTTATGAAAATCTGTTTTCAAACAGTCATATAATTTTAAACACTATCTATGGTTGCATACTAAATTATTGTTTGAGTTGTTATTTATCTATCTAACACAACTATAAGTTTTGATGTCTAAGTGATTTTTATAATTTTGTTTAATTAAGACTTAACCACAACAATCTTGATGAAATAAAATTATATATGTTATGGATCATATAAAATATAGACATTAAATCAAAACAATGTCTAAGTGATTTATAATGTTATTTGATTAAAGATTAGCCACAACATCTTTAATTGAATAATTATAAAAGTTGATCACATAAATGAATCTTAGACATTAATTGTGATAAATCATGCATGATAAAATGTTAAATACTCTTCATTATTACACACAGGAATTATGAATGAGAGCTAAATAGTTTTATCATAAAGATAAAATATCATACTGGTAAATTGATAATTCTATCATAATGTGTAATCTAATTTGAATTAAAAATTTAGCCCACGAACAATTTTTATGTCAATAGATTCAATTTTACTTGCCTCAAATTTATTAAACATGTATATATGTTTTGCAGTTATGCAACCTGCAAATTTCTCTGATGTTTGTGATATTTCCGAACTCAATAATGAGAACAATAATATCTGGAAGGAGAGAATTCTTCTTCACTTAGGGTGCATAGACATTGATTATACAATCAGGAAAGGCGAACCACCTATTAATGAAATTAGCACTCAAAATGAGATTGCTCTCCACGAACAATGGAAACGCTCTAACTGTTTGAGTGTTATGTTCATTAAGACTAAAATCTCTGTTGGTATTCATGGTTTTGCCGAACAACATAAAAATGTCAAGAAATTATTGGAGGCTATTGATGAACTATTTGAGACTTCAGATAAGGCATTTGCCAGCACATTAATTATGAAATTCTCATCAATGAGGCTCACTAGTGTGAGAGGTGTACCTAAGAACATCATGAAAATGCGAGATCTAGCGGCTCAATTAAAGATTCTTGACGTTGAAATGTCTGAAACCTTTCTTATGCACTATATTTTGAATACTCTGCCTGCACAGTATTGTCACGAACTAGACCTAGGGCCTAGATGTGACACGTTGAATGGGGAACCCGGAGGGACCCCAAACAAACCTCTTAGCATATCATACACACATCCTTGGTAGTGAAAGCAAATAAACAACACGTGAGTAAAATAGGGATAAATGGGGCTAAGAGAATTCTTTGATATCATAAATCATAAGGAGTCAAGCTCATAGCATTGGTACATCATAATATTCCGACAACACCTCTAAACTTAGAATGGAGTGGGGGCCAAGACACTTTTCAGGCTCATCCTCATAATGTCAAACATCAACATAAAGAAAATTTTGAAATAGCAAGAGAAAGTAGATAGTGTCCTCAAACATGAGGACTCACCAAGCTTATCTTCAAGATGTCAAACTAATCACGTGGAGGAGGATAGTCAAATGGAGCTCCAATTCCTACATGGTAATATCATGGAGGCATAGAGTATATGTTAGTACATTTGAATGTACTAAGTATGTAGGATGCTATGTAACAAGAGATATACAACATAGTCAAAATGCATAATGATAAGCAAAAGATAGCATAATAACGATATGGCATATATGATCAATGCTTAAGTAAATCATGCTTTGAAAATCAAATGCATAATGATAAACAATAGATAGCATAATAACAATATGTTATGTATGATCAATGCTTAAGTAAATCAGGCTTTGAAAATCATTCATATTACATAGAACATAATATATAAGTATGGGAAGAAACCTCAACCGACATAAAATAAGACCAAGCAAGCTAGAATTTGGAATCCTGATGTCTACCCTACACCGGAAGAAAGGGAAAAGTTACTTGCCAAGGTGAACCTCCTAATGCCTAAGTGGATCCACTAAGCCTTATGTAAATCTGGTACTCAGCTCTAGTTCTTGGACTCAGGTACTCGCCTCAAGTCATTCATATTTAGGGTACTCGCCTCTTAGTTACTAAACTCGGGTACTCACCTTAAGCCTTCATATTTAGGGTACTCGCCTCTTAGGGATTTGGGGACTCACGTCTAATCCCTTCACCCATGGTAGCATGTAGTTTTGGGACTTGGGGACTCGCCTCTAGTTCACTTGGTGCTAAGTCTAATTTCACGAAATTTTTAAAATAATCATAGCTTTAGTAATTTGTAAGAAACATGGAAGACATGACACAAGTAGCTCTAACATCATTTACCTCAAATGGTGAGCCTAATCATCAAACATAAGAATGGGTCATCATTAACATTACCCTTGCAGTAACATCAATATCAAAGGCTCACAAGAGGTAAAATTTTTGAGAAAAGGACTTAATCTGCCTTTACAACATCATCAACATTTTCATGAACTAAACACATCTCTAGAAAGCCGAAAATCATCATAAAGTTTCTTGACTCATAAATCAACCAATAGATCATCAAAACTTTAAGAATCCTTAAAAAGACATTTTATCAACCACTTGGCGGGTGTGCAATGCTAGAACAAAATCATGCAATTCAAGAGTGAACTCATGCAACAAAACTTAAAGTAAATCAACCCGCCAACACTTGGTAATACCTTCATGCAATATACATCAAAACCCTTCATCAAATATCAAGATATATCATAGATTAAATGCTCAAAACATGCATAGTCACAATAGACAAATCATCTCATAGTATAAGCTTAAATTAAGTAAACATGTGTTTTCAATCAACATTCATGAAACCCCAACATAACTCATAGTCAAATTCATATTAAGTAAGACCAATAAGTAAATCAACTTAGAAACATGCAATTTTTATGTAAGAAGTAGGATTGGGCACCATGGGTAGAAGGACCCAATGATTGAAACCTACATATTTTAATCTTGGAGTTTCTTAAAGAAGAACTTGAGAAAGATTTGGGGCTTGACTTGGTTTCCTTGAACTCCTACAAAACTTCTTGAAAATCTTGAGAATGGATGGAGAATTTGATGAAGATTAAAGAGGAATTTGAGAGTTTTTGGGGCTAAAAAGAGCTAAAGAATGAGGGATTTTCGTATATATAGGTATTGGGTTCTTACCCAATTGTACTGGAGTAAAAAAGAATTTCTCGATAATTTTTGAACTAGTCCGTGCCGGATTCGCGTCGTGGACTGATCGCGCACAGCTATTATTTTTGCAAAGTTTCACGAAAAAATTATTTTCTTGGCACGGATAGAGTATACCTTGTAGGTACTCATTTTCTCACATAATTTTGCCCTATGAACAAGAATATGAAGTAAGATTTGCAAAATTTTTTACGAATTTTGAGATATTAAAAAAATACATCATAGGGTCTTTTCGAGCTACGTGGAGGGGTGTTTAAATATCCCCAATTTGAGATATAAGAGAATTATGATTATGGGGCATTCCTAGGCAAGTGTGGGGCATTTCAAGTATGGTCCGTTCAAGATCTCTTATAAAACACATAAAGATATATGGTCTATTAATGAACATTATGACCCTGTGTGTTCAAGAGGAAGGTCGACTACTGATGGAAACAGGAGAAAGTGCACTCATAACTACTCAGGGAAAGAAGACCAATCAAGCTAATAAAAGGTGGAAAAATGGCGCTTCTGTAAAAAGAAGGGACACATAAGACAGGATTGTGTTAAGTTTCAACAATGGCTTGTTAAGAAAGGTACTTCAATCTCCCTTGTTTGTTATGAAGCTAATATGATTGATGTTAATCATAACACATGGTGGATTGATTCTGCTTCTACAATCCATATTATGAATTTCTTATAGGATTTAAGAAACCTGCGGAAGCCAGTGGGAGCTGAGCGAAGCGTCTATTCTAGAAACAAAATGCAGTCGCATGTGGAAGCTATTGAAACATGCAATTTAGTTCTAAGTAGTGATTTTGTTTTAGAGTTAGAAAAGAC
>DF366651.1:15235-33689 GCA_000787875.1 Solanum virginianum
AGGATTTTTTTCGTCAATACCAAACCAAGTTAAATCAAACCACTAGTCGGATTTTTTTCTCGGGTTGACTTAGTTTGCAGTTTAGTTCGATTTTCGATTTGATTTTGTTCACCCTTATAATATTTATTCTACTTTTGGAAGATACTTTGTTATATCATCAGATCTCAATTTTTTCATAAATAAATGTGATGACTAATGTATCTCCTTCTTAAAGAGTTTCCCCAAGGCCATGAATAGTTGCTCTGAGGGTGGCCGAATAAGGCTTAGCTGATTTTGTATTATTATCGACTCAACTTGAATAAGTATAACTTGGTCTGATTTGAGGGACGATCCATTTTTAACTATGCATATATTTTTAAAAATAAACTATCCAAGACTAATTATTTATGCATTTTTTATCACTTTTTAATGTGGGATAATAATATGGGGATTAACTAATCGCTGGAACAACTAATTGCCAGATTTGCGACTCGTAAAATTCTTTTCTTTAAAAACAAAAGTTTATCCATGTTTTGAGTATTCATACGAGGTACTCTCATTTTTAATCCAATTATTTAAACAAAAATACTAGTACTAAATAAAGCTGAGGGAGTGCTTCATTTTATTTATTTTTTTCCTTTTTTTGATGAGTCAAACTCGCAATCTTAAAATATCTTAGGCTCAGGCTCTCAGGAGCATAAACACTAATTTAATTTTATTTTTGAAAAAAATTAAATTGCATATTCCTTCTATTATATAATTAATCATACTTACAGGTGATAAATCATGGAGTGAGTGATAGATTAGTTGAGAAAGTGAAGAAGGATACTCAAGATTTCTTCAACCTCCCAATGGAAGAAAAGGAAAATTTGAAGCAAGTAGATGGTGATTTGGATGGTTATGGACAAGCTTTTGTTGTTTCTGAGGAACAAAAACTTGATTGGGCTGATATGTTTTACTTGACAACCCTCCCTCCTTATTTCAGAAAACAACATATTTTCTCCAACCTCCCTCAACCATTCAGGTATTCATACTATTTCATATCCCGACTAATTTGAATTCGTATTGTATAGACCTCATTTAAAGGAAATTGAGGAGCAGTGGAACTATATGCAACTGAACTGAAAAAACTGGCTATGTCTACTTGTTATTCCCACAAGTAGTTCACCTAGGAAACCTTGTCGACCACCGCCTTGAACCCTAGGGTATTACACCATATCCCTTCTGATTAACCTTTGGCCTTGCTGAGGACGGCCACTTCCACCACCGGACCTAGCATTAGAGAATCCACCTTCGAACTGAGCCCTCTTGGACACCCTCATCCTTCTCTCCTTAAGCTTCTCACTTTCAATGTGCTTGCTCGGCATAAGTCATGAGCCGAGAGATGTCCACCTCTTTCACAAGCATAGCAGTCTGGCATTCTTTGACAACCAAGTCAGATATCCCTGAACTTACTCATTCTGGCACGGGGATCAGCAACCAAGGACGGAACATATTTGGATAGCTTAGTGAACTTGAGGGCATACTCTCCTCACACTCATATTTCCTTACTTAAGGTTGATAAACTCAGTCACCTTTGCGTCCCTAAGTTCAAATGGGAAGAAGTGGTTCAAGAAACGCAAGCTTGCAATCCTCTCAACCACTCAGACATTAATATCCATCCTTTAGGATACCCATTGAGTGACCACACTTGGGCCACTCCCTTGAATTGATATGCTGCCAATTCTACTTTCTGTTTTGAAGTCACTCCCATGACAGTCAACACCTTATACACCTCATCGATGAACTCTTGAGCATCCTTATCTACCTTTGAACCATGGAACTCAGGAGGGTTCATTCGGGCAAAATCTCTCACCTTAGTCGTCGGGGTAGGCACATGAGGAGCAACCACACGTTGATTGGCCTAGTTTGTCATAGCCTGGCCCAACATAGTTCCACTCTTCCACACCTTGATTTAAATTGTATTTTAAAAGGACTCAGACACGAAAGTGTCAAAGTTCTTGGAAAGTAAATATATTGTTAAAGTTGTCTAGATTATCATCAGTATACATAAGTTAAATCGGAGAGACCATTGTCTCATGCCAACTAAAAATACAAGATATTGTCTAATTAGTTGTCATACTGAAACAGAGGAACAGTGGAACTATATGTAACTGAACTGAAAAAACTGTCGTTAAAGATCATTGATTTTCTAGCAAAAGCATTGAATATAGATGAAGAATACATAAAGGAACAGTTTGGAGAAGGAATGCAATCAATGAGGATGAACTACTATCCACCATGTCCAGAACCAGACAAAGTGATAGGACTCACTCCTCATTCAGATGCAGCAGGACTTACAATTCTCCTTCAACTCAACCAAATGGAAGGACTTCAAATCAACAAAGATGGCATGTGGATTCCTATTAGTCCTCTTCCTAATGCTTTCATTATCAACATTGGTGATATCTTGGAGGTAGTTATTTATGATCGCCTCTACTTTCGAAATAGTTTCCATTAACTTTTTTATCAAACTGTAATCTACGTTGCTCAGATTCTACAAAAAATGCACTACTTATTAAGAATTCAAGCAACATCGCTTGTAGTTACCTTGAAGTGATTATATCGTAAAATATTTAAATCTCGGTACATCAATTAGTAGGTATGAGAGGATTAATATTGGATTCTTTTAAGGACAAATGGTTGATATACCTATTTGGAGCAATCAACACGAAGAACTATGTATAATAGAATACATCATTTCTTTCTACGGAGTGTATAAAGGAGTATATAAACTTTATAGACTAGTTATTTTCACTTTTGTGATACCAATGTTGTGCTGGTTTTGCACATCAAAACTATTAAATGAGAAGTATATGTATTTGCAGATAGTGACAAATGGAGCTTACCGTAGCATTGAGCACAGAGCAGTGGTTAACAGCGAAAAGGAAAGACTCTCAATTGCAACATTTTACAGCACAAAACTTGACGGACAAATTGGTCCTGCTCCAAGTATCATTTCTGCTGAAAATCCAGCAAAGTTCACAAGTATTGGAGCTGTAGATTATTTCAGAGGTTTATTTGCTCGTAAACTTGAGAAGAAATCGTACTTAGATGCTATGAGAATTGAAAATTCGGAGAATCCAGCAAGTTGAACCTGAGTGTATTGTCCCTATCTACTGATGTATTAATCCTTCAATAAGACAAAAATAAACCTATCTACTTCGTGGCAGGATGAAGAAATAATCTTGATTTCAGCAATTAGGCTGAAGTCATATGCAATGCTACTAAGGATGCATAAAATCCATCTTTTATGTTCATAAGAACATCATGCCTTCCTTCCTCAGCAATGACACCATTCTTCACAACAGCAATGACTGCTACTAAGGATGCATAAACTCCATCTTTTATGGCCATAAGAACATCATGCCTTCCTTCCTCAGCGATGACACCATTCTTCACAACAGCAATGACATCAGCACCTTTGATTGTGGCTAAGCGATGAGCTACAACCACGGTTGTCCTATTTACCATTACTCGATCCAATGCTTCTTGAACTATACGTTCTGATTCTGCATCTAATGCACTTGTTGCCTCGTCTAGCAAAAGAATCTTTGGATCCTTCAGTATTGCTCTTGCAATAGCTATTCTTTGCTTTTGTCCGCCTGATAACTGTATCCCTCTTTCCCCAACCGATGTAACATATCCTTGAGGCAATGAAGATATAAAGTTATGTGCATTTGCTGATTTTGCTGCTTGAATGATCTCTTCTTCTGTTGCATTCCCTTGTCTGCTGTAGGCAATGTTGTCACGAATTGTTTCGTTAAACAGTACAGGTTCTTGACTAACCAGGCCCATTTGTTGCCTTAGCCAACTTAGCTTGAATTGTCTGATCTCCACACCATCCAAATATATCTCCCCCGATTCAGGATTGTAGAACCTCTCTATTAGGCTAATGATAGTTGATTTCCCGCTTCCACTCTCTCCCACTAGAGCAACGGTCTACAAAGAGAACCGGAAAGAAAAAAGTTTTAAGCCAATTGAATAAAAGATGAGGTACGTTAAAATATAGAGGAAGTACTCGAAAATACCTTTCCAGAAGGGATAGTTAGGCATAAATCCCTGAAGATTTGGACATCCGGGCGAGTTGCATACCTGTAACTCACATGTTTGAATTCAATATCTCCGCGAACAGCAGCTAGAGTAGTGCCATCATCAGAACTTGAGTCTATCTTGGGTTTTCTATCAAGAATGTCAAATATAGAGGCTATAGAATTCTTGGCTTTGTTAGCATCTGGAGCCATTCCTGTGCTTTGAGTAACTCCAACAGCTGACAGAGTCAATGCAAAGAAAACCTGCAACATTATAAATTCCTTTCAGAAACAAAATATTGATATGCAAGAGCGGACAAGGAAGAGGAATCCGAGTGACTTTACCTTAAAAACCTCGCTAAATGTTGCTAATCCATGATGAATAAGGAGAGATCCTATGTAGAAACAGAAGGCATTTGTGCAATACAGTATAAATGAACCAAATCCTAAGCTAGATCCACTAACAATTCCAATCTTCACTCCTTGCTTCATCGGACCTTCACACTTCTTTTGGTACATGTCCATCACTTTCTCCTCCGCACAGAATGATGCCACTGTTCTTATACTCCCAACAGCGTCATTTGCTATTTGGCTAGCTTCTTCATACATCACCTGGAAAAATGAGAATCCATTTTTAAATCAATTCGAGCACATTTTAATGTAATCTATTTTTCAAAGATGAGAAAAGACGGTATACCTTTGCATCAGCACTAAAGCCTTTGTACATCTTGGTCTGGATGAATCCTTGCACACCAATTAAAGGCAACACAAGAAGGATTATAATTGCTAAAATCCAGTTGGCAGTGAAGGCTATCACAAGACCGGCTACTACAGTTGCTATGTTCTGTACAATAAGTGCCAGTGCATCACCCATAAGAGTCCTCACTGTCGAAGCATCAGTTGATAACCTTGCACCAACTGCACCACTGCATTCAAGAAAATTTCACTTTTTTAGCCTGTAACACTCTATTAAGTACTTAAGATAGAGGGGGAAAGGCAGGATTTAGTTATTATTAATTTGTTAATAAACCTTGGATTTGCAGGATCATCGAACCAGCTGATTTCTTGGTGGACTACTTTCTGAAATGTCAAAGAACGAATTCTCTCGATCAATTTCCCCCCTGCAACTCCAAATAAGTAGTTCTGGAAAGGTACAACTAGCAAAGTCACCACACCGAGGCCAAGATACATGAGTGACCAGAATTTTGATTCACTTCGCAGCTTGTGTGGTGGGTAAAAGAATATTTTAATAGCTGTCGAGAGTAAGAGTCCAAATAATGGGAAAATAAGACCATGTATGATTGCAGCCAATGATCCAACTAACAAATATGGAAGCTCGGGTTTGTTTAGTTCAGCAAGCCGCCTAATGGAAACTTTCTTTCGCTTCTCTAAGCTTCCCTCATCTTCTTTTTTCATGTTCTCATCTCCTAATTCTGCTTCGTGAATATCAATTAGTCCAGGAACAGGATAGTTTAGTGTGAGAGAATGTCTAGATGATCCCTGGCTTGTTGATTGTTTCACTGCTGACAATCGCTGGCTTGATGACCTGCTCAGGTTATTATCTAAATCTGTGATTACTTCCACCTTATCAAGGTCCATATTTTTCATGTATTCTTCTTCTCTATTCCCTCCCTGTTTCACTGCTGACAATCGCTGGCTTGATGACCTGCTCAGGTTATTATCTAAATCTGTGATTACTTTCACCTTATCAAGGTCCATATTTTTCATGTATTCTTCTTCTCTATTCCCTCCCTGCATTCGCACAAGCTGGGAATATGCCCCATTTGGATCTTGTATCAACTCGGTATGCGTCCCTGTTTTCATGATGAGGGAAAAGAATGAATATGGCAGGTATACACAAAAGTAAAGCCTGATAAAAGTTCTTTAGGATTTTTACCTTGTTCTAGTAGCTTTCCAGCATTCACCACTGCTATAAGATCAGCATTTCTAATGGTGGTTAAACGATGAGCAACAACCACGGTCGTTCTATTTGCCATGACTTTTTCGAGTGCTTCTTGCACGATTCTCTCTGATTCAGCATCAAGTGCACTTGTAGCTTCATCCAGGAGGAGTATTCTTGGATTCTTTAAGATAGCCCTTGCTATTGCGAGTCTTTGCTTTTGTCCACCAGATAGTTGTGTTCCATGCTCACCTACCATAGTGTCTAGCCCCTACAGAACCCGCAATGAAAACGATGAATCTCCCATTCGTTTGCCTATTTAACAGTTAATTATATGTGTGAACATGGAATAAAGGGAAAATTATATATTACCTGAGGAAGTTTATAGATGAACTTAGCAGCATTAGCAAGCTCGATAGCTGTCTTAATCTCATCTTCAGTAGCATTTTCTTTACCATAACTAATATTCTCTTTTATAGTTGTCGCAAACAGGATGGCTTCCTGACTTACCAATCCCATTTGTTGCCTTAGCCATTTGAGTTGAAATTTCTTCAAATTGACACCATCTATTAATACTTCTCCGGCTTCAGGATCATAGAACCTCTCCAGTAAACTGATAACAGTGGACTTCCCGCTCCCACTTTGCCCAACCAAAGCTACCGTTTTGCCACTAGGAACAACAAGTGAGAATCCCCTAAAGATTTGCACATCTGGCCTGGCTGGATACCTAAAGTACACATCTTTAAGCTCAATTTCACCCTTGATGTCTTCCAACACAATCCCGCTTGTGTCAGATGTGTCAATCAGAGGTTTCCGGTTGATTGTCTCAAACATTTTGTATGCTGCAGCCTTTCCTGCTGCAAATGCATTCAAAGACGGCGTTGTTTGGCCTAGCGACCTGCAAATNTTCCAATGCAACAAATCAAAGATGCTTTAATCAGAGAATTATATGCTTACATTCCACCAGTCATTATAGCCATAATAACATTGATGACATCTCCACCATTATAACCTCTCTCTATTATCAGTTTGGAACCATACCAAACGGCAAGTCCATAGGTGCCGAAAACAATGAGTAAGACCGTGCCAAGTCCAACGCCTGAAACAAGCCCTTGTTGGACAGTGGAAGCACAGGCAATTTTCAGTTTGCTGTCATACTTATCTATCGCCAGCTTCTCTCCGGTGAATGCTGAAACCTGAAGTAATACAGATTTCAGATTAAAATCGCAAAGTCCACTACAAAATTATATATTAGGATCATATTTTGAGGCTTTACCGTTCTGATTGCTCCTATTGTAGAAGGATTATAATTGCTAAAATCCAGTTATTTTGAGGCTTTACCGTTCTGATTGCTCCTATTGTTTGCTCTACTACATTTCCAGCTTGTGCATAGGCAACTTGTCCGCGACTTGACATTTTGGACATGATCAATGCCATAGCACCTCCAGCAATTGCGAGAGCAGGTATGCACGAAACCAATACTATCGACAGAAGCCATCCCTTTATGAACGCAATTACAAAGCCTCCAACAAATGTTGAGAGGAATTGAATGAACTTCCCTACCTGGAATCATTCAAAAAAGTTTGCTATGATTATTTTGCTAGAAAATTACAAAAACTAAAACATTAGTCAATTCGCATATATTAATTAAGAAAATCCACACCTTTTCTCCCAAGGCATCTTGAATTAGAATAGTATCACCAGACATTCTTCCAATGACTTCTCCTGTAGTTGTTTCAGTGTCAAAGAAGGCAATGTCCTGCCTCAATATTGTCTTCAAATACAGCCCCCGAATTCGAGTTGCTTGTCTCTCTCCAGCAACCATCCAACATGACATCTCTGCAATAATAATACAGGAGCAAAATTTCAATATCCAGTGCATTATTACCATAGTTCAACAACTCAAAACTATTTTTCTGTCCTGGTTCATTTTACACATTCTTGATCCTTAGGTTAGAGTCGTGTTATGGCACAGCCAGAATTTTCATTAGACGAGAAATTCAAATTCTTGTAAAAAATACATTCAGACCGGGAGCCAACATTTTCGCCAAGGGTATTCATACTTTTAGAACATGGTGGGTGATTTTCGTATCAAAGATGTTCAATAGTTGATATATATATATATATATATATATATATATATATATAGCAAAATATATATATTTAACCTACATATACAAAAAAGTTTTATATATATATATATATATATATATATATATATATAGCAAAATATTTATATTTAACCTACATATTCAAAAAAGTTTTTCGATGAAAGATACCACGATGAATATAGCTCTTCCCATAAAAGGGGTTCATCAGATTACTCAAGTCCCAAAGTGGTTACCGGGAAACCAAAACAATCCTTTAATTGAATGTATAACAATCTTGGGAAATGACCCAAATTTTCCTAAACATGTGGGGTAAATAATTGATTGAAATATTGCTCTTTTATCTACTTTAGTGTCTTTATAACAAGCACGCAAAGGCACCTATTCTCTTAAAGTAGATATTTAATATTACAAAAATATTTTATGACTATGACATTTATTTTTAGTCAATTCCCAAGTACAAAAATATTTATTCACAAAGGAACTTATGGTATTTTTATGTTAAAAGATATCTATCTTCTCCTTCTTGATTCACCAATTATACTCATGTTTCAAGTGTACACATATTTCTAGATTAATTCGGAATATGGTAAAGATAAAATATATGCATACTTTACACTTAATTTTTATAGTGTGAAAATAATAAATGTCAACTCAACCAACACATATCAAAAGCAATTTAAAAAAATAGAGACACTAAAAAGATAATTTGTGGATAGTACTCACGTAAAAGGGATGCAATGCCAGCCCCAATAGCCAGGTAGACATAGTAAATAGAAACCTGCAAACAAAAATTAAAATGAAAAAATAAATAAACAGTAAATTACAATGTTGATTGGACTGTGAATATTAAAAAATTAATTAGAGTTCACATAGGTATGCACTGTTGTTCTTTCTCACTTTTTCTAGTGGGATTTGCAAAATAAAAAATTTGCATAGGAAAAAACCAACTTGAATTGTATATGGAAAATCATAATTATGTTTGCCACAAAGAAAAAAAGAGTGAATTCCTATTGCTATTTCCAGTAACTCAAATTAAGACATCTTATTATTAAAAGGAAAAAAGTAACAGATTAGTGGCGCCATTAAAGATTCTAATTCTTATCCTTCGTGAAAAAAAGAGGAAACCAAATTAACACTCTTGAGTATTAGGAACAATAAACTTCAAAAAACCAATTTAAGATGTGGTGATTAATATATAATTATTATAACAATTTATTTAAAGATTATTTTACATTGTCAGTATAAATAACTAAAATCAGATTTTTACGGTTTTTGTTAAACAAACCAACCAACCAACCATCCCCAAAAAGAAAAAAAAATAAAAGTTGTTTGTTATCTTTCTTTCTTGTTGAGAACTTAGAAGGCAAGTTTGAAGTTTTAAGTTTTAAGCAATATGATTGCATGAAACAAAGAAATTAATCAAGATTAGTTAAATTAATGAACAAGAACATTTTCAAATTAAAAGATTTACATACCTTTGAGATTTTATGCACGACTCCATCAGTATTTGAAGAACCAAAAGAATTAACAAGTTGGCCAAAGATAAGTGTCATTATAGGTTGAGTTAATCCATTGCCAATTGCTCCAATGGTTCCAATTATCATTAGGGCAACATCAAACTTATCTGCAAAAGAAAATAATTTGTAGAATGGCACTTTTTGATCTTCATCTTTTTTTCCTCCATTATTATTATTATCCTGCATCTTCAAAAAAATTTCAGGATTAATATGAAATAATCCTTAGGGTTTTAAAGAAGAAGGAAAGGTGGTAAGTAAAATTCAAAAATTTGACGATACTTCTGATATTTCGTTTCGATTTACCATATTTATAGCTGTATTATCTTTTCTTTTCCTTCCTTTTCTGGTTGGATTCTGTTTACTATATTTTTCCTATTTTTTAAAAAGTAAATAAAAGAATTTTTATATTATATCTCTTCTAGAAACATTATTGAACGTAGTATATGTAGTCAAAAAGGATAATCATTGCCATGAATTAACTTGAGTGGCAAGCTTTCTAATCCCAAGCTTAAGTAAAATATTATAAATATATTGGAAACAATATCTCCATATAAGAATAAGGTGTATTGGAGTGGTAATTGGGCGAATTGGGTTAAATTTAAACGAGTTATAGTGGTCAAGATCTAATCTAATCTAAATTTGTTTGGGACAAAATGAGTTGGGTCAAAACGGGTTAAGTAATGTCTTATACAGCAAGTCAAGACTCAACCTTACCCAACTTTTACTAAGTTTTATATACTTTATTTGTTCTTTTAACTTTTCAATATTTTAATACTTAATCAAATTATATTTTCTTTATTTTCACTATATAAAACATATCAAATTTTTTTAAAAAAATATTTTGACAAGATCTCTCTCGAATCAATTCAGGTCGAATATCAACTCAATTTTAAATGGGTTGAAATGGATTGAATTGAGATGGATTGAGCTAATGAATGAGCGGGTTATTAACCACTGGGGATGTCAGTGACTTTTTAAAAAGATTATCGAACTTAATCGATTATTCATTTAATAAAATTGCATTTTTCATATTAATTATAGTAATTGTATTGAATAATTTTAGTTAGATTTTTAATTCTATTAAAATAAATTAAATAAAAAAAGGAACCACACCATATTAAAATTATGAAATATAAATATTTCGTATTTGGTCAGTCTAATGGAAATTAATACAAGTCAACACAAAACTAACACCTAAAATCTCAACTCTGAAATCTATTATGCTACTAATGATGTAGCCTTCTTATTCATATGGTTTGGCGTATCTATGCTACTTGTAATATAGGGTGATCCAGTTGGGTACATTCCATATATGCATAATCGTAGGGATAGTAAAATGGGTAAATTATACCATGTAATAGTGTTGATAATTTTGGGTAAATTATATGGATTGAATAAATAATTTTTATTTGGTTTGATTATATAATATTTGATTTGATTTTGATTTTATTCAATAAATAAAAAAAATCGAATTGAACTAATAAATTATATACATAATTTTATAATTATAAATACATAATATATTCTTTTATAAAAAAAATTAATTATTGTGTATATGCTTTCACTAAAATTTATTTAAGAAATTAAAAAAAATCAAAACAAAAGGTATACAAAGAGACCACTTTTTTATAATCATATATACATATTGGATTAACTAATTGTTGATAAAATGAGCTAGCAAACACAAACACAATGATGGTATTTGTTCAAGATGCATGGTGCTTTTCGATATTAGTTGATATTATGAAGTTAAGCATAACTGGAGTTTTGATATAAAATTTATAAGATTCAAAATGACACGAAAATAATTTATTTCTTTAATGAATAATATTATTTATTTTTTTCCTTTTTTGAATGAATCATTTTTTTACTTTGCTACTAAATGGTTAATAACGGAAAAATCAAATCAAAATCGATAATAACTAGGGGTATCAAAATAAGTTCAAATATAGATAATCCGTCCAAAATTTTTATGGGTTAAGCTCAAGATAATTTTGATTGGGTTCAATGTCAACTCATTCACCCTGAAAGAATCCTCAATTAAGCCCAATTTAATCTCCAATTTCAACTTGTTTTAAGACTCTTTACTTACATTGATGTAATGTATGTTTTCTATCTACTTTATTTTTTCTATCATTTATCTATCAATTTTCAGGAAAATATAAAAATATTTTCCTCATACTAAACATACCGCAAAAGTAAAACAAAAAGATTTTTTTAAAAAATCTTGTAATATGAAAGTATCCTTCTTTACATAATGAGAAACAACGAATAATATTCATTGAATTTACTTATTTTTATCCTTCAAATTGAATATTTTATTTATTTTCACCTAATTTATTTTTAATTAATTGATATGCGATTCGATCCACCCGATTAAGGCCATTCGCTAAGCATAAGCCTATTTTCATAAAGCTTGACGTAATTTTAGTGCCAAAAAATCAATGAATAGATGGGAATTTGGATATGTGTTTACTTGAAGTCCAAGAACTCGTCTACTATAAATTAGGAGAGTTCTCTTTCACTTGTAAACACACTTTGACGTACTTGAAAATATTTCATTGCTTTTTCCTTTTTTCTTTTTTTTTTTGGGGGATTTTCTTCTACTATGTGAAATTAACTAGAATTTTATCTCTTCTTTTGTACTTTTATTGGTATAGTAAAATTGTTTCTTTTCGATTGTGAAATCAATTTTAACCTTATTATTACATATAAAAAATTTAAATTAACTAATTCGGTATAACATTTTGAAGTAATGCAACACCAATATTCACACCTCAAAACCATCGCTTCTGCCCTATTTAGTTACATCATCTTCCAAAAGACGCATGTTTAAGCGTCATCATTAGTTCGTTCGCACATGTACACCTTAAAAACAAGTGTCATGATGGCAATGCGACATCTAACTAAAACTACGCTGAAAACTAGAAGGGCATGAGAAGTATTCCCTTTATTCCAAATTAATTTAATTTTTTAATGTTCAAAATAGTTGAATTATTGAAAGTTTTAAGATGAATGTTTGAAACTTTTTCTATATTTGCTCTTTTATTTATTGAAATTCTATACTTTTTTAGAAAATAAATTACACTATATATTTATGATTTCATAAAAGGCAATAAAGAAAAATATAATTAAAATTTTGTCTATATTATTTTTAATATGTATGCACTGCCTCATAAATTCAAGGGAGTATTATTTACAAATTTACATTCAGTGAGTCAGAATTATCTTTACAATTATTTGACTTTAATTTTCCCAAAAGTGAATCAAAATGAAAGAGTCATTACTTACGTCACTAATTTTATCTATATACACACACAAGGAGAATGTGAACGGTGTGGTTGTAAACCTACACAACATTAATTATCTCTATAATTATTTCACTTTAATTTTCCAAAGTGAATCAAAATAAAAGTCATTAATTATGTCACTAATACACATTTCTAAAAAAGAGTCTTTAACTTTTCGAGAAATCCTTTATCTGTGATTGTGAATGACTAATTTTTCCAAAAATTTTTTACCTTGATTTTGTAGAAGTAAGTCAGAATGATTGAGAAATAGAACCATCAGATTTCATTCGTTCTCAATAGTCACGAGATGATCATCTTAGGGTGATCCTTTTGTCGATGAATAATCTATCTTACTTAAACTATTATCAGATTGGTCTTTGAAGGACATAATTTTTTTAATGATTAACACCTCTTGAAAACCAAACATACAATTTTTCACTCCCATTAATGAGTACTTGTAATTTTATCAACAGCATATGTGAGAGTATTGATAAGGCCAATACCAGTTTTGACTCCTTTTTTTCAGTATTTTCTTACTGCATTTGCTTTTCTGCATAAGTAGAAAAACTACAAACAAAGTATACATCATTAGCTAATTTACAAATTCTAAAATTAAGTTTACCATGTCTATTATTTGATGACATTTTATTGATATTATTTAAAATAGTTGTGCTATAAAAGCTGACAAACGTTGCATATAGTACAACGGGGAAAATAAATTGTTTTATTTATACAAATGATGCACTGTCTTCAGATATTTCAAAAACAAATAAATAGATGGATTTTGAGTTTCTTTAACAAAGTAAAATATATTTCTTGAATCATATATAACGTGGTACATCATAGGCTCAGTAAATCAATAAATTCATCACATCTAATCATGTGTATGAAATTTAACATAGAATATAACACAGGATTCACCCTAGTCCATATGAAATATTGGAAGAAGTATTAGGTAAAGCGACTTCGTATGTGTGTGTGAATATATATAAATATATATATATATATCATAGGGAAAGCTAATGTTATGAAGTTAAATTAAAATAAAGTCGATAAAATAAAGCAGTAACATTTTCCTTTGTATCTAAAATGAGTCTTAGGGAAAATGAATTATGTGTGTTTGGTTGTATGCCACCATTTACTGTTTCAGATGTGTTGGATTTTTCTTTAAAAATTACAATGTAAAAATAAAATGTAATGTGAATTAAAAAATGATGAGAGATAAAATGGAGAAAAAATAAAATTTGAACAAAATGTCATATGTGTGTGTGTTTGCTATTAACTTATAATTTAATTTTTTATAAGGATGTTTACTCAATTTTTTCTATCACAACAAATTCAGAATCAGAATTCAAATAAATCTCATTTAAAAATTTAAATGTATGCTATATGATCCAATTGATCCACCACATGCCCCTAAATAAGATAAGGATAAATATTAATTTTTCTAATATTAAGGGGTAAGACAATAAATAGTTGAAAAATAAGTAATATGTAATGAATTATCAATGGTGTAATCCACATACAAAATATTATTTAAGCCAATTTTCAGATCATTTGTTGACTCAAAAGTATAATATTTCAGTTATAAATGCTCCAATCAAAATTAAAAATTTTAAAGAACAAAGTGCATGATACGCCTTGAGGCATGATAGATCAATCAGTTCTAAAATTAAAATTTTTGAAAGAAAGAGAAAACAATCAATATGGTCGCACAATAATATAATACTCTATAAAACCTTGAAAAGGGCCCAACTCCCAAGTATATGAAAATACATTAGAGCCAACTTCAAATGACGTTAAGAATATTTTTAATATAATATAACACTTAGCGTATATTAAAAATGAGTACATTAGTACATTTAATTTCACTTGAAATCAAATCTGTCATATGTGAAGAACTGAAATGCATGATTCAATTAGTACATTTAATTTCACTTGAAAAAAAGTACGGAGTTTAAGTTTGGTAGATCATAAAACACAAAGTACTACTTGTACCTTAGCTTATGCCATAGACATTTTTTATTTATTCAGTCTCAAAAATTATAATTCATTTTTATTATTACTTTGTATGTAATTTCAAGATGTTCTTTATTATTTACATGTTTCAAAACATTGAATCCTTTTGTTTGTCTTCAAAAGGTCTTTTGAATTTGTCATTAAAAAAATTATCATTTGAACAACTATAGTTATGAATAAACAAAAATAAAGAAAGCTAATGTTACGGAGTCAAATATAAAATCGTCCCTATTATAAATCATAGAGCAAATAAATTAAAGGGTACTCAATGTACTGTCTACATCATATCGTCATATGTATTTTCTTTTTAGTATACATGTTTTTCACACTATAGTTTGGTTGGAAAATTAACATTTGATTTGTAAACAGATGTTGGTTTCCAATCATCTGGGATAACATTTTGGGCAGTAACATTTAATTTAGTATCTGAAGTAAGTCTTAGAGAAAATGGAGGCTTTTGTGTGTCTGGTTTTATGTCAGCACTCCAAGTTGACCCAATCATTCTCTTCATGGGAGACCATTCACTTGTCCCAGCTATTTGGATTTCAACTAAAGAAAGTTCACCATCTCCATTGATTGCTTCAGATACAACTGCAAAGAAATATGGATTTGACCCTTTGTCCACCTTAAATAATATATTTGTATTGTAATTGCATGGTACCCTGTAATTAAGGTGAAAAAACAGTTAAGTGATTTTTCAAACACGAGGATTTTTCAAAAAGAACAAATACTTTAAATATAATAAGGCAAAAATAGCTATAGTTTGCTAAAATTATGATTTATAGGAGAGAGATGAGCGAGATCTACAGAGGGAGAAGAGAGGCAAGAGAGAGAGGGCAAAGAGTAGAGAGAGGTGAATTGTGTATGTATATCTATCAAATTATATGTGTATATCTGTCAGATAATTGTATATGTATACTGATATACATATCTATTTATATATCTGGCAAACGAGATTCGGAGGAGAAGAGAGACGAGCAAGATCGAGAGAGGAAGGAGAGAGGCGCGAGAGACGGAGAGAGAGAAGGCAGAGAGACAAATTGTATATATATATATTTGGCAAATTGAATATGCATATCTTTCAAATAATTATATATATGCAACTAGTATACATACATACATATATATATATATATGTATGTATACGGCGAGAGATTGCAAAGAGAGAGGAGTGGCGAGAGAGGAAAAGGGAAGAGTGAAAATAACAACAAAACCCTAACTATAGCTATAGAGTGTAATTCTTTTTAAACTATAACGATATAATGTAAATACATATCATATGTTTGTCTAATTACGTTATTTACCCCTAAACTAGAAACAATTAGGCTTGGAACATTAATTTTATTTTTGCAGAGTCCAAGCAACATAGAAAACAAGTTTTCGATCACCTTTTATAAAAAATTTGAATTCTTCCTGCATCATGCAATGGTTTATCTTCACCAGATTTTGCCAATTTTCCAAAAGCAATTCCACTTAAATCAAAGTGAACTGGATCATCATTGCATGCTCCAGGGCATTCATCAGTTAGGGTTACTGTTATAGGATTTCCTGAACAATGTGGATTTTGAGATGGGGTGCACAACACCTGAAATGTTAGATATCATGTTCATAAGATGAACTGTTAGATATCACAAATTATATATGTTAATGGATCTTGCTAAATTTTTGTAACAAGAAAGTTCAATTAAATCTCTTTCGTTAATACGTTTACCTGATAGCATGCACCACATCCAGCTCCTTGTTTAAAAAGGGCTTGATTTCCCGCTGTGATCACCGCGTTGTAGGGTGCACTTGCTACGTCATTTTCAAGCCCACAAGCTCCACCTAAATCCGAAAAAAATGGCAAGGATAATTTTGATAAGATGAAAATTCAGATGGTCAAACCGACTAGACTATGAAAATATTCCTACAAAATTATGTTTAAATTCAAAGGATAACCCTTCAAGACATTACCACTTCCAGGACTAGTATAATTTTCATAAAAAGTTGCAACAGCTGATGAAAAACCACTTGGTTGACAAGAAGAAAATGTAATCAAATATGAGCAAAAAACAACACTAATCATCCAAAGGAAAAAATAGTGAAAAGAATTTGCAGCCATGACTTACTAATTATCTTTGATAAGTAATAGTCTAATATATTTTTTTCTAATTGCTTATGAAATTCCATGATAATTTAGCTGTATTTATAGCAAAAAAAAGAATATTAGTTTGTTGAGGATATTAATTATAGATAAGTCTATTTTAAATTTTAAGTTAGAACTTTATTGTTTTCCTATTTAAGTTGTAGCAATATAGGATTTTGATATAAATGTGATTGAAGATTCTTTATATCTCAACATTCTCTCCCCTTAATTCTTTAGTTTGTTTTATCTTATGAAATTAAATTAAATTAAATTAAATAAGTCTAGATATGTGATGTCATTGTTGATCTAAGTGTATTTATAATATGCATTTGACATGAGTGAAAACACAGTTTAAAAACATTTGAAAAAACAAGTCTTGAAAAATAAACACTTTTCATATATGTAAGTCACACTAATGAAATTGATGATAAAAGAAATGAAGGTCCAAATTAAGGCATACCTAGATATAAGACACGGGCCTGGAGTCATGGCACAGCAGACGACGCCCGTGCGGCGTCCCAGGGTCCCATACCCCCGAGGCCAGCCTTACCCTCATGCGAAATCCAACCGGTTTCGCCCTGCCATGGGCTCATCAGAAGAGCGGCAATAGCCCTCGACCAGTTGTGCCATTCGAACGTCTCAGTCCCTTTCATAGTCAGGTCCTAGACCAGCGACAAGCTCCCCCAACTTAACGGGGTCGGCATGCCTAACTCGGCCAGACCTTAGCATCTAAGGCAGAACTCCCTTAACGTTATTGTCGCCCCATCATCCCTCAGCAGGTTACTCTAAGTCGGTCCGCCCCATTCACTGGGTCTAGCACGGTCACGAAATCTAAGGTCGTGACATTCTCCCCCACTCAAAATCTAGCACGCCCTCGTGCTAGGGGGAGACAGACTCTGCCCAAGATCGTCGCACTGAATATTGCTACCCTCCGCGCCATCTTGCCAAACCGCTCACACAGAGCAGTCCGGCCTCACGATGGCCACCCATGTCCCCTCGAGCATATCCTCGCTCACTCAGACCATCGCGGGTAGAGCAATCATTAGCACGTGCGCCTCTTGCGCCATACGTGCTCGCTAGTCCTTTTCGCTAGGACCCCACCTTGGCGCAGCTCACAGCAACATTAGCACGACCCGCTCTGATACCATATGACACGGGCATGGAGTCATGGCGCAGTAGACGACGCCCGTGCGGCGTCCCAGGGTCCCATAGCCCCGGAACCAGCCTTACCCTTATGCGAGATCCAACCGGTTTCGCCTTGCCATAGTCTCATCAGAAGAGCGGCAATAGCCTTCGACTAGTTGTGCCATTCGAACGCCTCAATTCTCTTCACAGTCAGGTCTTATAACGATTGGCCCACCACTGTGAAGTATTGTCTGCTCTTGGGCCTTAGCTCATCACGGTTTTGTCCCTTTGGGCTCACCCCAAAAGGTGCCTCACAAT
>DF366650.1:9259-20857 GCA_000787875.1 Solanum virginianum
TGCACAACACTGCAGCAGATTTATTCAACTTAATCCTACTTTTAAGTTGTATTTTGAGATACAACTAATCTCTAGCTTTTGAGGCACTACTTTCAACAAATTGTGAATAAAAAACATCCTTTAACTATCCCAAACTTTGCAACAAACATCCTTCCGTTAACTTTTGTTCAAAAACCTGACAGCTGAAATGTATTCCTCCAAATGTGTCAAGCATGTGAGGAGATTTCCATATTCTGTCGGATTGATGTCTTCATCCTTACATATCCATATTCAAATTCATAGCTTCTTCTATTACTTTGCTTCATACCAATGCAAGCTTATGAATGGATTGTCCTTCGGAGAGCGACGACGCAAATAGCATGAACCCTCTGCTGTCATTCTACTCCGATTACCTCGGGAGCCGAATGTGCAACCTCTTTTCCGCCGCTTCCAGCTCAAATTTTCTCAATAGAAAGATTTGCCTTTCCCTTCCTATGTATTCTACCTCTCCTTTGCCCAAATTCTCTTTGGAAGTCGTCTATACTCTCTCAATGTGTATCTGAGGCATCTAGAAGTTTGATGTCTTGGAGAACATTATGGAACATATATTTCTAAGTTTACACTACATCCAAAAGAACCTAGAATTTTGGCAATCTAAAGCAGAGGCTACTCATCATATGTAGGTTTTTTAGAGTGATCGACTGAAAATTCTATTCTAACCTAATTTCTCTAGGAAGCTGTTTTCTCATAATTGCAAAATGTGTTCAATCCTCAGAAATCAAATGCTCAAAAAGTTTATTTCATGATATGTGACTGCGGACCATATGAATTTATTAATGGCACAGTTTAACTAATTCGTGATTGTGTTGGGCATGGCTTTGGGCAACTTTTGGTGGAAGTCACATGCTTGGCACATGTGTTTATTTCAGTTGTTAGTGTTTTTTTAACAAAAATTAACATAATGATGTTTATTGCAAAGTTTGGGATGGTTAAAGGATGTTTTTTGTTCACAATTAAAGCATAAGGATCTAACCTAAGTTTGGGTTATACTTCAAGATGATTTTAGCCTTACTCGTCCATTTTCATTGACTAAAAAGCATATTGCATAATCAGCAGTAAATTTAATTCTTCTTAAGGGAGGAAATAACGCGTTTGTCACGAAAAATCACAGGCTGACTAGCAGGAGAAGAATTAAGGAGGTCCGGCCAAGCCTACATCCTTGGGCAGAAACAGCGACAGTTTTCAAAGAACAGTACAAATATCTCTAATTACAGCATCCCAAGTGTTGTGCAAACACATCTAACAAAATTTGGATTCAACAACACAAACAACAACTTCACCCTATCATCAAATTAGCAAGCAGCAATTAGAAGCCAATGTAAGTTTGTTTTGCAAAAACATCATTTTAATAACCTCAATTATAGTCCTTGTACATTCAGCTGGGTTGAGTTGAGCGTCCTCATTCTCCATTAATTTCGGCTCCCCGATGTCCTCAGATGGATGATAACTCGACTGCTTCTTATTCTTTTTTACTGGTTCAGAGCCCGAGCTAAAATGATCCTTTGCAGTTGCGCACGTTTTTATTTTAGCACAATTATCCGTCAATCTTCCAAGTTTATCTCTGTAGCAGTACCTAGGAGGGATGAAGAAGGTGGCGGGATGAGATAACCGGCAGGAATTGGTATCGACGGAGAATCGGAGAGCGGCAGCGGTATGTTTAACTGATAGCATTATCGAAAATAAAGCGAGACAAGTGCTCGAGTTCAGTCTTAACTCGGCTATCTGTGTGCCATTTTTAGGCCCGTGGTTCTTTTATCCATCCGCGTTTTTCTTCTTTACTTATACTAGTCAAAGTGTACACAAGTATAAAATTTTAATTATATTATCTTATACATAGGAATTATCAAAATGTATATGTGTTATATAAAATTAAATCATTATTTCCATTAAAGAGAGAGTAATTTAATACTTTCAATATATATATTTCATTAAAAGTTAATTATTCAGAAGAAATATCAAATTCAATTATAAAACTCTGAAAGAAAAAATATGAAGAATGAGTTATAGAAATTTTTCACACCCACTGATTCATTTCCCTCTTGTGTATATATACGAGTGCGTTGTGTATAAAGAAAAATAGAAAGAAAATATTATTTACACGTCCTAGTTTTATTCCTCTATTCTGTAACAAATTTTATTCTTCCACTATATGCATTTATTATTCACGTGATCCACCTCATCTTCTTATAATTAGCATCAAATGGTACACATTCAATTCATCATTCAAGCATATATAACATTTGATGCTGCCACTGTAAAATCAAGGATCATAAGTATTAAGTCCTAAAGTCATTACAAATCCACATGTTAGCTCTTCTCTATTCTTTCCTTTTCTTTCTCCCTTTCTTTCTTCTTCAATTTCTTCAATAATTCCACCAGATGAGAGTATCGATTTTTCAACATCCCCTCTCAAGTTGGTGGGTATAGACAAAACCCCCAACTTGGTCAATAAATCACGATGACAAGCTTTTCATAAAGGCTTAGTAAATAGATCGACAAGCTGATGCTTCGATGGGACAAAAGAAAGAATGATGAGCCTGAAAGATACTGTTGACGAACGAAATGACAATCTAACTCCACATGCTTCGTTCGTTCATGAAAGACCAAATTTTTTGCAATATGAAGAGCTGCTTGACTATCAGATTGAATAGGAATCGAGAAAATCGGTGGAGCGGACAAATCATTCAAGTCTCGCACCAACCATGTAATTTCTGCAGTTACTTTGCGCATTGATCTGTACTCTGCTTCTATAGAAGATAATGATATCGAGATTCACTTCTTTGATTTCCATGAAATAGGTGCACCTCCTAGAGTAATGTCAAATTTACTCATAAATCTTCTTGTATCCTTGCAGGACCCCAATCTGCATCAGAAAAGGCTAACAAACCAAAGGATGGATCAATTGAGAGTAGGATACCTTGTCCTGGATCTGCTCGAAGGTAGCTCAAGACTCAAAGTGCTGCATTATAATGATAAAGACTAGGACTTTGCATAAATTGACTTAAAATCAGTACTGCAAATGATAAATCTGGTTGAGTATGAGAGGTAATTTAGTTTCCCAACTAGGTGTCTGTACAAAGTGGGATTTTTTAACAATGGGAAATCATTTTGATGTAGATTGCAGAAAAGATCCAAAGCAGAAGAAACTGCAGGTCCAGATTAATCGAACTACTGCAATAGATCCATGGTAAATTTTCTTTGTGTAATAAAAACCCTTGCTTTTCTCTGAGAATTTCCATTCCTAGGAAATAGTGAATGTTTTCCAGGTTCTTGATTTTAAATTCTGAATTGAGAAATGTAATGATAGATGGAATCTCAGAAGCATCATTTCCAGTCAAAAGAATATCATCCACATAAACTACTATAATAGAAATAAGATCACCTGATCGTTTATAAAATAACGAATAATCATTTAATAAACTGGAGTAACCTTTGAATTGCAATGCCCCAACAAACTTGGCATACCATTGCCTTGAGGCTTGCTTAGGCCATATAGAGACTTTCTTAATAAACAAACTTGATCAGGATCATCAGGTTTCAATCCTAGTAAAAATTGCATATAAACCTCTTCCTGCAAATCTCTATGCCGGAAGGCATTATTTACATCAAGTTGAGAGATATTCCAACCCCTTTTTATGGCTACTTTCAGTAGACATCTTATGATGGTCATTTTGACCACAGGTGAAAATGTCTCTGTGTAGTCGATTTTCTCCTTTTAAATGTCCCCCCCTTACCACCAACCTAGCCTTTAATCTCTCCACACTCCCATCAGAGTTGTGTTTGACCTTATACGCCCACTTGCATGGGAGTGAATTCTTCCCTTAAGGTAGAGTCACCAAATTCCAAGTTTGATTTTGTTTGAAAGTGTGTAATTTTGCATTCATTGCCTTTCTCCATCCTAGATGACTACAAGCCTGCTTGTAGCTACTTAATTCAAATAGGTCACTCAAACATGTAAAAATCTGCTAATTAGAGACTAAAATAGCATTAAAGAAATACATACTAGGGTTAACAGGGGGAACAAGACACTCTCCTATGAAATCTGTGAGAATAATGTTGTTGCAAACAAAATCCTTGAGATAACCAGGTTTGATAATTACTCTTGATGATTTTCTAGTAAGTTGAGATGTTTGTTCTATAACCTAGAAGTCACATCTGGTAAAAGTGATTGTAATGGTGATGGTGTTTGAGATGGATTGGTGGGTGAATTAGTATTTACAGTGACTTGGTTTTGAGGGTATCTCATAAACACACATGTTGTAGCTCTAGGCTCAAACTTTCCCCTATGTTGAGCTGAAGTAGATGCATAACAAAGACACCCAAAACATTTGATAGTGTCATAATTAGGTTGTTTTTCAAACAAAAGCTCAAAAGGAGTTTTACCTTGAAGAACTTTGGAAGGCAACAAGTTTATCGGATATGTAGCAGTCAGAATGCACTCCCCCCAAAACTTGATAGATGAGCCTGAAAGATACTGTTGACGAACGAAATGACAATCTAACTCCACATGCTTCGTTCGTTCAATTCCATTTTATTGAGGAGTAGCAAAACAACATGTTTGATGAAGGATGTCTTCTTTTCTTTTAAAAGAAAAAAAATGTTCATTGTTCAGATCCTTTCCCCAACTCTAGAGTATTGTCAAATCTAATGCACTTCACCTTCAGATTAAATTGTCTTTCAACCATGGATAAGAAACTTTTTTAGTATAAAAAATGCATTACACTTTGTGGTTAGCAAAAATCTCCAAGTTCCTCTATTACAGTCATCTACTATAGTTAGAAAATACTTGAATCCATTGTAGGTAGCAAATTTATAAGGACCCCAAGTGTCAGTATGAATTAATTCAAAAATTCTTTTTGACTTAATACTACTAGTTGGAAAAAAAGTGTAGTTTGCCTTGCTTGTGACACACATCACAAAAGAAATTAGAATTTGAAAGTACTTTGATGAAATTAAAACTTCTCATTATTGCTAAAGGCAAATGTCCCAATCTGGAATGCCAAGGGCTTATATTAGAGACAAAATTAATAGAAATATCACTAATTTAGATAGGAAATTGAAAACATAGCTGGAACTTTATTTCTTCTGTACTACATTTTCCCTAAGAGACTCCTTAACTCAGAACTAGCTTGCTGCAAGATATAAAGACCTTCCTTTACTTCACCAAAAGCTTGTCCCCTCTTCATAGAAAGGGCTTGCAACATACACCCAAAAGAATTAAAATATGCAGAACATTGAAATTGACAACATAATTTGTGAATGGATAACAAATTGTATTTGAAATATGAAACATAAATGACACCATTTAGAGTAAGGTTAGCCTGAATAGAGATGCTATCTGTGTGTGTCACCATGATTTTAAAATAATTAGGCAAACTTATAACTACTGGTGTTGGTAGAGGAGTAAGACTCAAAAATGAACTAAAATTATAACACATATGCTCAGAAGCTCTTGTGTAAATAATCCAGATATTATGATCAATAGCCTTAAAATATGTTCCTAAGTATTTGAGAATAGTACCGTCAATTGCGTTTGAATTAATCTCTGATCCTGATGCTTTAGCTTGCCCCAATTAAGCTTGCTTGAATATGTTCATGATCTAGTTCTATTCTTATTCAGATGGTTTCTTTCCAAACTTATGTTTACTAGTTCCATATCTAACACCAGTTGGATTCGGGACTTCTGTAGCTATCACATGCTTGTCTTGTCCCTTTTGAAAGAATCTTTCTAAAGTTTGTTTTATTATGTTTTTATTTTATTATTATTCTTTATATGGAGCATAGTCTTCTTCTTCAATGTGTCTGCTTAGATAAACATTCCGGGTTACCTTTGTCTTGATGGAGAACTCTCATCTTCACTTTTTGGCAAAGTGACAGCTCTAAACGGATTTGAGATATCATTACCGGCTACCGTTTGAACTGGGTTCATTGCAGAATGCACACCCTTCTCATCCATTTTTTCTGGAGATGAAAAACTCAGTTCTGAAGTTTGTGCACCAGTGTAAACCTTCTGAGGAGTGTTCTTGCCTTTGAACAATTTTACCTGCTCCATTAGTTTGGCGTTTTCTTGGAGTAGGGTTTTATTTTTTTTCCATTTAGCATCTTAAAGGCTTTGGTCATTGAGAAACAGTGGCCATAGAAAATCATTTTGTCTATCTTTTT
Source organism: Solanum virginianum (assembly GCA_000787875.1). Taxonomy (NCBI): domain Eukaryota; kingdom Viridiplantae; phylum Streptophyta; class Magnoliopsida; order Solanales; family Solanaceae; genus Solanum; species Solanum virginianum. Next base: position 15,461 of record DF366650.1, read on the forward strand.
GAATATTATATTATAGGGTCTGTTTTGGGTTTTGTCTGAGGGCTGGGGAGATATAGTAATTTGGACCAAAATTTCCTCTTGCATAATCTAAAGCTTCATTAAAATCATTAAAACCTTTAAAAAGAGGAGTTTTAACCCGGATATGGAGTCTAGCACTTCTATCTATGTCTGAAAAATGTCATTAGTTTTTTCATGTATTATTACATAATATTTGAACTTGTTCTCTGTACTTTTGTCTGTAAAGTACTAGCATAGTGTATTTAATGAAGCTACAAAATATTTGTTATCTTTCTTATTATATGCCACCCATAGGTTTTCTACTAAACACTTATGTGGTTTATCTAAAACACATTTTAGCAATTCTCTAAATGATAGATTTGACTTTGGTAATATATTAAATTATGCTTATTGAAATGCATTCGTTCCATCATATCTACCAACGTTGTCTGAGGTCTACACTGAATATTACCTAATAGAGTCTAAGCATATGTGTCTGATGCTGAGGCTACTCCTTTGTCTTTGTCTATTGGAGCTGAACCAGTCGGTCTCATGCTGAAAACAAATATATAGTTTGGTCATTTTTATATTTAATCTACTCAATTGGTTTGCTAAATTGTTATCCTTTCTTTTTATTTGTTTGAATATTATATTTGGGTATATAGATATAGTTCCTAGGAAACAATCTCTCTACTTCTATAAGGTAGTGGTAAGGTTTGTATACATTCTACCCTTCCCAAACCCCACTTGTGGGATTTCACTGAGTATGTTGTTGTTGTTGTTGGTATATAGATATAGTATCCATAAAATTTAGCCATCTTCTTTTACTACTAGCCTTTTGGTTTATCTTTTGATGAAACCTTACTATGGCTTCGCAATCAGTTCTCACTAATATTTCATTTTTATTTAAAACATATAACTTGAAACTATTTAAACCATATATTATTGCTAAAACTTCTGCATCTATACTGCTTATATTTTCTTTCTCTTTATATTTTCTGCTTTGATAAGCACAATTGTTTTTTGATTTTATCATCGTATTTATTTGGTCTAGCTTTTAATATAGCTCCCCACTTTTTGGAAACTTTTATCTGTCTTGATTATCAAATAATCTATTTTTAATGGTATACTTAGGTCAGAAATATTTTTTACTTTGTCTTTAATATGCTATATCAGTTTAATGTCCTCTGTGTTAAAATATTTCTGCCTTTTACTTCCTGTTTTCGAGTATAATGGTCCTGCTAATTTTTCAAAGTTTTTAATAAAATTTCTAGCATAATTTACCAATCCTAGGAATTTTTACAAGTCTTTTGTATTATCTAGTCTATCGGACATGTCTAATACCTTTTTTGCTATATGTGGTTGTAATTTAATTTTTCATTCTCCTAATATTACTCCTAAAAGATTTTATGAGTCTTGCATAATTTCATTTTCGTCTTACTTACTATTATTCTATTTTGCACAAATAATCTAAATATTATTTGTAGATGTCCTAGATGTTCTTTAATGTCTTTACTTAATACTAAAATATCATCTACATATACTAAAACAAACCTTTTGTAGTCTCCAAATATACTATCCATTTTTCTTTGGAATATTGGCGGGGCAATTTTTAGCCCAAATGGTATGACTAACCATTCAAAATGTCCTTCAGGACAAGTAAATGTTGTCCATTTGATACTTTCTTCATCCATTTTAACCTACCAATATCCTAACTTATAGTCGAATTTACTAAATATCCTTTCTTCTTGTCTTTTGTTGATTAATTCACTCTTCTTTGATAATTTATATGTGTCCGTTCTTGTGTTATCATTAAGTTTTTTATAATTTATTACCACTCTTGCTTTTCCTCTTAATATCTCATTGTGATTTCTAACCATAAATACTGATGATCTATGTTTTGATGTAGATCTCCTTATTACTCCCAAATTTAATAATTCTTTTGTCTGTATAATAAAATCTTTTATATCTTGGTTAGTTGCTTCAATAGCGACTATCTTTATTATGTATTCTGAGTTTATGATATTTGATCTACATATTAATTTATTATTTTTTTTAATATTTTAAGGGTTCTCTCCTATTATTTCCATTTCATCTAATATCTTTGTTATGTTATCTAGGTCTTTAGGACTTTTAGTAGTTCCAATCTTTTCGATTCCTGTCTAAAAATTGTAAAATTCACCTTTGACTTCTATTAAAGTATAATCTTTTTCTCTTATATCACATTCCTCCTCTTCCTCTTCTTCTTCATATTGTTCGTTATATCCTTGGTTTATACAATATTGATTTTTATTTTCACAGTCTTTACAACAGGTCTGTAAGTTATTATCGTCTAAGGTATCGGAAGATATACTAACTCTTCTTCCTTTTGTTACGAAATTTATAGTCTGTACTGGTGTATAAGTTAAATTCTTAAAGAATATTATCTCATCTCTTGTAATTAATGTTCCTCCGTTATTTTGTATCTTGAATTCTAATCCAAGTACAAAACCTACATTTATATTTAAGTCTCTTACTCATACCTTATCTAGGGTAGTAGGGTACACATTGGTTTATAAAAATTATTGCATGTATTTATGAAGCTAACATGTGTCTTTCCTATATAATGTTGATATGTATTATATGTGTCATGTCCCAACCTATGGGCCATGACTGACACCCGTCTAGGGCGCCCGAACTATAATATCAAATCAAGTTTTAACCCGGATATGGAGTCTAGCACTTCTATCTATGTCTGAAAAATGTCATTAGTTTTTTCATGTATTATTACATAATATTTGAACTTGTTCTCTGTACTTTTGTCTGTAAAGTACTAGCATAGTCGGCAGAGTTTCCTTTGTTTTATTGACTAGCCACCTGAAACAGAAAAGTCCAGCGACCCCACAGATGAATAACAAACATAAACATATACATATGCGGGCCGACAAGGTCACCGCTGCGGTCCTGCCGCCTAACAAATACAACATAAGTACAGAATGCCCAGACAGGTGGCTAAGTCCTACATACAAGCATATATACATAATACACAAGCTAACGGATAGGACCCATACTCACAATATGTCCACAGACCTCTAATACAGATATACAGAAACAAACGACGGGACAGGGCCCCCGTCATACCCAAAATGAAAGTAGTGCAAAGTAATAACAAGTGAAGGTACCCAAAATATAGCTCCGAGTCAAGGGAGCGCTTCAGACAGCAAGCCAAAGTCCTACTCTGGAAGTCTGCTACCCTGTACGTCAGATCCTGCGGGCATGAGGCGCAGCCCCCGAAGAAAGGGGGTCAGTATGAGAGACGTACCAAGTATGTAAAACAGGAAGTACATATAAATATCAGAATAACCAAATAGAATATAAATATAAGAGGTACAGGTCAGTACGAGAGTCATACCGAGTATGTAAAGCAGGAAGTATATATAAATATCAGAATAACCAATTGAACATAAACATAGGAAATACATATAGTTATCAGAATAACAGACTGAACTCGGACACAGGCAGTTATTCCCGTGTAAGTGTCAGATTTGGGTTTTAACTTGTTCTCAAGGAGTCAAAGGAAATGCTTGCAAAGTTGTTAACATACCAAATGAATGTCAAACGGACCGGAAATGATGGCGACCCCCAAACATGCGCCATCCACACCATACACCGGATAATTCAAACCCCGACATCTCCAACACACAAATCAGAGGGTAGGATGGTGAGCCGGCGTCCCGGTAGTCACAGATCCTACAATAAAAATGTGGCTTAGAGCCACCCAGATAGAATGTGGCTTAGAGCCACCTAGACAGAGGGCCCAATCACAGCATAACTCCGTCTAAGTGAAGTCGGCCCTTGGGCAAAGCCGACCCCGCCATAACCAACCACCATCGAAAATATATACATATTATATTAGGCACGACCATAACCGGCCCGGGAACTGGTGAACGAATATATATATAGTGGCACGAGTAGAGCAGAACAGATATGTGTAAGAAAGTTTGTTCACTATTTAACTCCAACATTGTTCATATGTTCACAGAAGGTAGCAATTGCACTTATATTTCAAAAAAATAGACTTATTGGGGGAGCAAATATTGGTACATCATTTTGGGCCATATTAGAGATCCGTATGGCACTTGTGTCCCGAATAAGATGAGATTTGTGAGATGGATTATTTATAGCAAAAATTTCATTTATTTATTATTATTTCTGTCTCCAAAACATATCACTTAAATTGTTCCAAAGCATAAAAATTTGTTTGTGATCATATTACTTACCTTATGGGAACTTGCAATTAGTGAAAAGTTGCTTGTATTATTGTAATAGCATAAAATAGGCAATTCTTTATTTCAAAAGTTCATAAGTAAATAACTTCGTAGTGTCATGACAACTTAAGCTCAACCAGTGCATTAACAGAAGAGGAATTGGTTTCTAAGCTTGTCTTATAAGATTCCATTATTGTCTAACTAGTAACATTGAAGACGTAGGAGTTTAAACTTAACATAGGAGTTATAGGATGCCGTTAATCCCAATATTTCACTAACATGATTCATTTTCCTTCACAACTGAAATACAGGGCCAGCACTACCCTAAATACGCATTCCATATGCTTAAATACTTCAACACATTCACAAAAGGCCAATTAAATCAACCTAGCGTCAAACGGAACCATAAAATGTCAAAACACAAAACTTCACAATCTTGTTGCCGATAGCAAAACAGATCAGCCAGCATATTCAATACATACCTAACAACGTCAGGGACTCCTATATGCCTCAAAAAGGACCTCACAACGCCCTAGCGCTCAACTAACGCTCCTAGCGTTAAAACGTTCAACTTTTGCCATAAAGAGTCCCAATCTCATCTAACAATTACCAAACGCATACCAACCCTTTCTAATATCATTTTCATGCCACAAGAACCATGTCTAAGCTATCAGAACATCCACACATCACTTTAAAACAAACAAACCGAATTTGAATTCAAAATTCCCCTAATTCGACCCAACACTTCTAGACTCCCAACAAATTGATTCCAATCAATAATTCTTGGTTATTCTAGTCATTTAACATCCTCCAACACATTTACCAACTCAAATTCAATCAAAAGAAGTGAAATAAGAAATTACCTTTACAAGAACCCTTTAACTTTAAAACTTCAATTCCCAATTTCCACTTGATTTCTTGACGAACTAGTGTCCCTACGATGCTTGGGGGACCCAATACACTAGGCTTGAAGGCTTGGAATCGAAAGAAAAATCGAAAATTCAAATTTCCAAGAACTGCTACAGTAACCCGATGGGTTACTATTCACAGCAGAAAATTTCTTTCCAAGTTTTCTTCTTCAATTCTTGTTAAAATAGAAGGTATTTGAGTCAAAGGAACAACTATGGGATGTATTTATGCATATATGATGATC
>DF366647.1:2990-21635 GCA_000787875.1 Solanum virginianum
AGTCTTGTTTATTGGTGTATTGTGCACCACATCTATAAATAGGAGGCTACAGGATACTTAGGATGTTACTCTTTGTTTGATTTTAGATCGTGCATTAGAGAGATGTTAGTAGGGTGATTTCCTCCCTGACAAAAGTTACTTTGATTTCAGATATGCCTCCAAAAAGGGCATCAACTGCTCGAAGGGGCAGGCCTGTAGCAGTAGAGGGTACCCGACAAAGTCGGGGAGCTACTACAGCTCGTGAGCAGAAGGAGCCAAAGATTGTACTTCTGACAGTAGGTTCAGAGATTGGAGAGTTGAGAGAGGTGGTGCAGTTGCTGACTCAGATAGTAGCACGTCAGGCCCACCGACAGGAGGCTGGGGGTACGCCGAGATAGTTCCCGGGCACGTGATTTCTTGGCATATGGGCCACCAGAGTTCTTTGGGTCCAAACCTTCAGAAGACCCACAGGAGTTTGTGAGACAAATGCATCGGACATTGAGGGTAATTGGAGCATCTGGAGTAGAGTCTGTAGAGCTAGCGTCTTATCGGCTGCAGGGTGTTGCAGCAAATTGATATGAGTCATGGTTATTGTCCAGGGGTGAGGGTGCCCCGCCAGCCGTCTGGGATGAGTTTACTGGAGTGTTTCTGGCATTTTATCTGCGCCTGTTGTATATTTGGTTGGTTCGTTGGACATCTTCTATTTCAGGTGGCTAGTCAACAAAACAGAGGAAACTCTGCCGAAATTTCTGCAAATGAATAGTGCCCATATGTTGAATTTGGCTTAGTAGTGTCGTCTGGGTGCCCCAATCGGGTATCAGTCACGGTCCATAGGTTGGACCATGACAGAAACTATATAAGAAAAAGGGTTACATAAGCATCCCTATAGGAAACAGCAAGACAATAAGAAGCAAAATGGAAAAACAAGAAAAGATCAGAACGTGACCGGAGAAGAAAAAAGAAAAGAAGAGAAGAAAAAGAAGGGAAAAAGAAAGAGAAAAATTGGGATTTCCATCCCAAGGTGTTAAGTTAATTATTTTCATCCTTTCTATTAAATTTTCGTGAGATTATGAATAGATTTTTAGGGTAGAAACCGAGATATTTGATTTGTGAATTAATGATAGAGATTTATTATATGTGAAAATAGTGATTATTTGTAACTAATATCGAAGTGATACCTGTTTTTAGATGTGAATGTTGTGATGGTATTGAGAGTGAGGATATTATAGTATTTGGGGTATTGAATTGGAAAATATGGTTGAGTGATGAAAATTCTGTTTTGAGATATATTGTTGAGTTTGTATTGAGATTATGTTGTTATTAGTTGTATTAATATTTGTCACCTTCTTATTATTGTGGAAACATGCACATTTGCATTGACTTTATGCATTTACTATATGTTTGCTGGATGATCCAAGATCACCTCCTCATTATTGTGGGAACATGCCTATTTGCATTGACTTTATGCATTTGCTATATGTTTGCTGGATGATCCAAGATATGAAATGAAAATAGTCGAAGGGAAATAGTTTTGGCTAGTGAAAAAAAGAAATGAAAAAGATGTAATATTTCGAGGGTCGTGGCGCACGCCGCGTTGGATACTGTTAGATACTATATTTTGAAGGTCGTGGCACACATCGCGTCGGATACATGGTCTATGTATATCCCTCATGAATCCCGGTCTACGAGGCAGCGGGTGTGTATCACTAGGACAGACATGCATCACTATTATTTGACATTGCATTGCATCATTTGCATCTCATGCCATTTATTTCATCCCATAATGATCTGGCTTGTTATGATTATATGGTGTGCTGTTGAGATTGGATATTCGTTATAAGCCTGATGCTAAGTGATGGTTATATCTAAATTCTAGTAATTTTCTATATATGATATATATATTATGCTTTGACTTTTCTGAGTGCAGGTTTGTAGTCTGGCGATATGTGGTTGGGTGTTAGGAGTTGCTTGGTTCTTCATTATTTTACTTTAAGTTAGTTCCATTTGCTTGGCATCGCGTGGTTTTTGGTACTCACCCCTTGCTACATTTTTGTAGGATGCGAGCTCGATCGCTCTGGTTAAACTTTTCTTATTACAGGATCGAACTTCCGGATTATTCTTAAGGTAGCAGCTTATGTCTTCAGCATACTTTCAAGGAATCCATTATTATGTTATGTTCTATTTGAGAACTAGACATCCGAGACATATATTTATTCCAGAATTCTTTATTTAGAGGCTTGTACATATGACACCATGTCACGACCCAACCTATGGGCCGTGACTGACACCCATTTAGGGTGTCCAGATTACATAAACAAATCAAAGTTCCAGAAGGAGTTACTATTCATTTTAAAATTTTGGCAGAGTTTCCCCTGCATTACTGACTAGCCACCTGAAATAGAAAAGTCCAGCGAACTAACAGAGGAGTGACAAACATATATATATATATATACACGTGGGCCGACAAGGTCAATGCATTATTGACTAGCCACCTGAAATAGAAAAGTCTAGCGAACCAACAGAGGAGTCACAAACACAAACATATATATACGCGGGCTGACAAGGTCACCGCTGTGGTCCTGCCGCCTCATAAATATAGCATAGATAAAGAATGTGCAAACAGGTGGCTAATCCTACATACCCAACATACATACATGATACACAAGCTGACTAATAGGACCCATACTCACATCGTGTCCACAGACCTCTAACATAATCATACAGAATCAAATGACGGGACAGGGCACCTGTCATACCCAAAAGTAAAGTAGTGCAAAATAGTAACAGTAAGTATACCAAGGTGTGGCTCCGGAACAAGGGAGCACTTCAAAGTGTGACTGAGGTCCTACTCGGGAGGCCTGCTACTGTACGTCTAGACCTGCGGGCATGAAACACAGCCCCCAAAGAAAGGGGATCAGTACGAAGGACGTACCGAATATGCAAAATAGGAAGTACATATGTATATAAGAATATCAAACTGAACGTAGCATAGGATCTAATCTTTGTGCAAATATCAAAAGGGAGATTTTAACTAATTTTCAAAATTTCCAATGAACATTGGAGTATTTATCCAGGTAGTTTGCAAAAGCTTGACGGACCGGAAAGATGGCGTCCTCCAATCTCGCGCCATACCACAGCATCACGCCAGTGAGCTTTTGTTTGTACATGAAGGGCTTAACGGACCAGATAGATGGCGTCCTCCAATCTCGCGCCATACCACAGCATCACACCAGATAATTTCTCCCGACACATCTCCAATAAAATACACAGATATGGACTAAGTGAGCCCGGGAAGACCACGGCACTCACGTGAGCCAGGGAAGACCACTATAGTCGAAGGGAAATAGTTTTGGCTAGTGAAAAAAAGAAATGAAAAAGATGTAATATTTCGAGGGTCGTGGCGCACGCCGCGTTGGATACTGTTAGATACTATATTTTGAAGGTCGTGGCACACATCGCGTCGGATACATGGTCTATGTATATCCCTCATGAATCCCGGTCTACGAGGCAGCGGGTGTGTATCACTAGGACAGACATGCATCACTATTATTTGACATTGCATTGCATCATTTGCATCTCATGCCATTTATTTCATAGAATAGCGGAGTATTATTTACATTCAACATTCATGGCACATGTGTGTGGCTCACTTAAGCCTTTCTAGCATTTTCAAGGTGTTAGCATAGAGAAGGCTACAAACTTATCAACTTCTTTAGTATTCAACTTGTCAAATTCCATTTTCATTAAATTGGTTCATGTGCATAATAAGAAGAGAGTCCAAATTTGCATAAGTGCCAAGTAGTAATTCTTTGAGAAACATACCCTTTATTAGTAAACAAACTTGTATCACATGGAATTAAGGTAGGATGATCCTTTTGCTTATTAGAAAGAATTAAATGTATAACTTAGGCTTAGAATAGAGAGACATGAGCAACTTCTCGAATCTACAATTGGATGATTTGACCCTTTTCCTTATTAGAAAGAATTGAACGTATGACTTAGGCTTAGAATAGAAAGACATGAGCAACTTCTCGAATCTACACATTGAATGATCTCAAACTAGTCATGCCAAGAGAGTGAAACTTTACATACCTCCTTTCTTGGTCCAAATTAGTTTCACAATAATCCCAATCCAATTTCACACTCCCGGACGCCCAAACTCTACAAACATCACAATTAACTACATTAGGAACTTACTAAACTTCTTTGTCACTTTAAGTACTAAACTTCCCCCAAAAAACCTACAAAAAATTCACCAGCATATCCCCTGTAAACTAAGCCTCCCCAGGGTTCCAATTGACCCCCTCTTTCAACCCACAACAGCAGCAACAACAACACAACAATAACCACAATTATAAATCAAACTAGAAGCCAATTCCACCCCAAATTCCCAATAACCTGCTAACCCAACTTATCTCATGTCAAAACTAAAAATCAGGGATACTACTACATTATATACATATTTAATATACTCAAGGCCCTTTTCAAACTTCAAAAGTTCAACAATAACCCCCCAGCGTCAAACGAAATCACAAAGCGCTAGAAAATCACAGTTTTTTTTACTTTAACACTAAATCTTGAAAATTTGGACAGCCCTTGAGTTCTATACATATATAACATTCTCACGAGCTTCTACAAGTCCCGAGAAATGCACGGCAACGCCTTATCACTCAATATGCATTCCTAGAATGTATAACATCCTCAAGGACCTTTACAATCTTCAAAAGATGCAATACAACACCCTAGCGCTCAACATTCATTCCTAGCGTCCAAACACCTAATTTTCCCCTCTTGTAACCGAATTGATGTTCAATTGTTACAAAATTCATACCAACCATTTCTAATGTTATTTCTATCACAAAAGAATTATTTTCAAGTTAAATAAACCCACACAATTGAATTTTTAACCTCAAGAGCTCATTACCCTCCAAAATCCCATTTTTGAATTCTATAGCCCATAAGCTTTAAACTTAATGATTCAACCCAATTTTCTTGGTTATTATACTCAATTAACACTCCACAAGTCATTCGTAAACTTCAATTCAACTCACAAGAAGAGAATTTGCAACATACCTTTTAACCCTTCAAACTTTCACAACTTCAAATTCGGATTTTTATGCATTTTCATGCCGAACTATCGGTTTCACGATACTTGGGGGACTTGATATACTAGCCTTGAAACATCAAAATAATTGAGAGATAAAAAAAATGCAACTTTGATCTCGGGCACTGTTCACTCGAGACCCAAATCCTCAGCAGCAGAGAATTTTTTTTCTAAATTTTTGGTAAGTGTTGGAAGAAATGTTTGTCTTTCTTGTCCAAGTATGTGTATATATGTATATATAATACCTTGGTTTTGATTGGTATGAGGAACAAGGAAGATGTCTAAAGTGTTCTTGAATGAAGAAGGGGAAATGTTATCATCTTACCCTCTCTTGAGCTATATAAGTATAAATAGGCATGTACATGGTTCAAGACTTGTAATGGGAATTAATTCTTGGTCCCACTTAACTAATTAATCCAATATTATTCTTCCACTTAAGGTATTCTAGAATTTCCAAGAAATTTTGTTAACAAGAGCCACTTGTAAATATTTCATAAGAACTCTTGTAATAAATTTGTGCACATATGTATATATATAATAACAAAACTTGCAAGCTTATACTTACATAAATTGGTACTATTATTCCCTTATTCCAAAATTTCTAAAATTGACACACAACCTCCGATTCTCTAGAAAATAGCAACAGTGATTCCAAGTTTGAAATTAGTCCAACGTACCAAAGCGTGAGTTCTAACATCCTCCCCCCTTAAGAACATTCGTCCTCGAATGTTATACAACCAAGTGAGTGTTCATTCTCACACATAACATTTAACACTAGCAGATCAATCCGTACCTACATAGCTCGTAAACAAACATACAGTATACCTGGAATGACATTAGTTGGTGCCTCCTGATCTTACTGACCGGGTAAGGCATAGATACGGTTCACAAGTCCGCTAGAACCAGTAGCTCCACCACGATCCCTACCACGCCCTGCTGCTTGTGGAGTACCTAGTCTCATAGGACGCATAGCAACTGAAGCAGTAGAGGAAGCTCCAACTGCACCTGAGGCCTGGGCTGTCCCTTCTACACCCCCTCTCTCTGGACAGTTTCGCATCTGATGACCCAACTGTCCACATGCAAAACATGCTCCCGAAGCACGGAAGCACTATCCTAAATGTCATTTTTCGCAATGCGGACATGGGGGTCTGGAGAATCCTGGCTGGCTGGGGGCTGATCCTGCCCCTGACTGGCTGGCATCTGCTGTCCTTCTACCGGGGTTCTGAGAAGGGGTACTCCACGATGGTCGAGGGGGATGACTGCGCGGCTGCTGTGACTGAAACCGTCCCCCTCGATGCTCTGAATTAGACCCAGCTGATCTAGATCTCTTTGTCTGCCCTCCATCATACGTTCCCTCCATCTGACGCCCTCGGCGATGACCCTCCATCCCCTGGGCATGCGCCTTCAAATTCTAAGTTATATTCTCGGACTGGTTAGCCTCGTTGCCTCAACCGTAGGAACTGGTCTTCTCTGGTGTGCCGAACTTATGGAGGTAGAAAATGGACCAAGAATGCCTCTGAAAATTAGCATCAACCCGCAGGCGGGGCACCCTCACCCCTAGATAACACCCACGACTCATACCAATTGCCCGCAACATCTAGCAATCTCTAGGCTACCAACTCCACGGACTCTGTATTTGATGCTCCAAGTACCCCTAAAGTCCACTGAATTTGTCGTATGAACTCCTGGGGGTCCTCAGAAACCTTAGATCTAGAGAACTCAAGGGGTCCACAAGCTAGGAAATCTCGGACCCGTGTGCTATCTCACCGGGCTCCCCGGCTACTTCCAGCCTCTTGCTGATGAACCTGGTGTGCCATGAACCGGGTTAATAACTGAATAGCATCTCGTACCTCTCCCGACCCCATACCCAACTAAGGAGCCGAAGGTGCTGGCACTGTAGCCTCAGGGGAAGATGGTGTGACCGAGCTCGCTGAAGGGAGTGCCTCCTCTGGTCGGGGCTGCCCACGAGCCCTAGCAACTCCTCTGACTCGCTGGGCAATCCATGCTGCTGGAGGCCTGCCTCTCCGGCCAGTAGATACTCTCTTTGGTGGCATGCCTGAAATCAAATAATTTTATATCAGAAAAGAGGTCAGCCTACCAACAAGGCTCTAACGCACGATCTAAGATTAAATAAAAGTAACACCCTAAGCATCCTATAGCCTCCTGCTTATAGATGTGGTGCATAACACACCGATAAATAGGACTCTACTGGACATGGTTTGTGGACACTTCGAGGACAGACTGCTCTAATACCACTCTGTCACCACCCAACCTATGGGCCGTGACTGACACCCGTTTAGGGTGTCCAGATTACATAAACAAATCAAAGTTCCAGAAGGAGTTACTATTCATTTTACAAAATTTCGACAGAGTTTCCCCTGTATTACTGACTAGCCACCTGAAATAGAAAAGTCCAGCAAACCAACAGAGGAGTGACAAACACAAACAGCAGAGTTTCCCCTGCATTACTGACTAGCCACCGGAAATAGAAAAGTCCAACGAACCAATAGAGGAGTCACAAACACAAACATACATATACGTGGGCTGACAAGGTCACTGCTGTGGTCCTGCCGCCTCATAAATATAGCGTAGATAAAGAATGTGCAAATAGGTGGCTAATCCTATATACCCAACACACATATATGATACACAAGCTGACTAATAGGATCCATACTCACATCGTGTCCACATACCTCTAACACAATCGTATAGAATCAAACGATGGGACAGGGCACTCGTCATACCCAAAAGTAAAGTAGTGCAAAATAGTAACAGTAAATATACCAAGGTATGGCTCCGGAACAAGGGAGCACTTCAAAGTGTGACTGAGGTCCTACTCGGGAGGCCTGCTACCCTGTACGTCTAGACCTGCGGGCATGAAACACAGCCCCCGAATAAAGGGGGTCAGTACAAAGGACGTACCGAATATGCAAAGTAGGAAGTACATATGTATATAAGAATATCAAACTAAACGTAGCATAGGATTTAATCTTTGTACAAATATCAAATGGGAGCTTTTAACTTATTTTCAAAATTTCCAATGAACATTGGAGTATTTATCCAGGTAGTTTGCAAAAGCTTGACGGACCGGAAAGATGGCGTACTCCAATCTCGCGCCATACCACAGCATCACACCAGATAATTTCTCCTGACACATCTCTAACAAAATCCACAGATGTGGACTAAGTGAGCCCGGGAAGACCACGACACTCACGTGAGCCAGGGAAGATCACTGCACTCACAAATCATATCAGAGGGCCAGGGAAGACCACTGCGGTTCACAATGAATTATAAGGATTTCATGTTATTCAAGCCCCAAAATACCTATAAACATGTAGAATCACTTTTAACTTGGGATAATTATTCATATGAAGAATAATAGCATGTAGGCCAAATTATTTCAGATTCTTGCATGACTTACAAGGGGTTTATATAAGCTTCCCACTTAGTCACATAATCACCATTGGAAAGCAACCTTACAAATTTTTGAGGAATTACTAAAATTTATGTTACATGAGTTCTCAACACTAGAGGAAACACTTGGGATTGCACTTGAGTTGGAATGATTTGGGTTACATGAGTTCTCAACACTAGAGGAAACACTTGGGATTGCACTTAAGTTGGAATGATTTGGGATTCCGGAATAGCGGAGTATTATTTACATTCAACATTCATGGCACATATGTATGGCTCACTTAAGCCTTTCTAGCATTTTCAAGGTGTTAGCATAGAGAAGGCTACAAACTTATCAACTTCTTTAGTATTCAACTTGTCAAATTCCATTTTCATTAAATTGGTTAATGTGCGTAATAAGAAGAGAGTCCAAATTTGCGTAAGTGCCAAGTAGTAATTCTTTGAGAAACACACCCTTTATTATTAAACAAACTTGTATCACATGGAATTAAGGTAGGATGATCCTTTTGCTTATTTTCACCAGCATATCCCCTGTAAACTAAGCCTCCCCAGGGTTCCAATTGACCCCCTTTTTCAACCCACAATAGCAACAACAACAACAACACAACAATAACCACAATTATAAATCAAACTAGAAGCCAATTCCCCCCCAAATTCCCAATAACCTGCTAACCCAACTTATCTCATGTCAAAACTGAAAAACAGGGATACTACTACATTATATACATGTTTAATATATCAAGACCCTTTTCAAACTTCAAAAGTTCAGCAATAACCCCCCAGCGTCAAACGAAATCACAAAGCGCTAGAAAATCACACTTTTTTGACTTAACATTAAATCTTGCAAATCTGGACAGCCCTTGTGTTCTATACATGTATATTTCCAAGTTAAATAAACCCACATAATTGAATTTTTAACCTAAAGAGCTCATTAGCCTCCAAAATCCCATTTTTGAATTCTATAGCCCATAAGCTTTAAACTTAATGATTCAACCCAATTTTCTTGGTTATTATACTCAGTTAACACTCCTCAAGTCATTCATAAACTTCAATTCAACTCACAAGAAGAGAATTTGCAACATACCTTTTAACTCTTCAAACTTTCACAACTTCAAATTCAGAATTTTTACGCGTTTTCTTGCTGAACTATCGATTTCACGATGCTTGGGGGACTTGATATACTAGCCTTGAAACATCAAAATAATTGAGAGATAAAAAAAATGCAACTTTGATCTAGGGTACTGTTCACCCGAGACCCAAATCCTCAGCAGCAGAGAATTTGTTTCCAAATTTTTGCTAAGTGTTGGAAGAAATGTTTGTCTTTCTTGTCCAAGTATGTGTATATATGTATATATAATACCTTGGTTTTGATTGGTATGAGGAACAAGGAAGATGTCTAAAGTGTTCTTGAATGAAGAAGGGGAAATGTTATCATCTTACCCTCTCTTGAGCTATATAAGTATAAATAGGCATGTACATGGTTCAAGACTTGTAATGGGAATTAATTCTTGGTCCCACTTAACTAATTAATCCAATATTATTCTTCCACTTAAGGTATTCTAGAATTTCCAAGAAATTTTGTTAACAAGAGCCACTTGTAAATATTTCATAAGAACTCTTGTAATAAATTTGTGCACATATGTATATATATAATAACAAAACTTGCAAGCTTATACTTACATAAATTGGTACTATTATTCCCTTATTCCGAAATTTCTAAAATTGACACACAACCTCCGAATTCTCTAGAAAATAGCAACAGTGATTCCAAGTTCGAAATTAGTCCAACGTACCAAAGCGTGGGTTCTAACACACCAGTCCTTGGGATAATTGTAGTCGGTATTCGTATGATTAAAAAAAATATTAGTCTATTCATCTTTCGCAATTATTGTTAAGTTTGGATTAGTAAGTGTTAGGCTGACACGCCTTAGTGGGTTAGGTGAGTGCCATCACGCCTGAAATTTCGGGTCGTGACAGGTTTTTTTCGTCAATACCAAACCAAGTCAAATCAAACCACTAATCGAGTTTTTTTCTAGGGTTGACTTGATTTGCGGTTTAGTTCGATTTTCGATTTGATTTTGTTCACCCCTAACTGCAATTGAAGATCAGTGTATAGTGGGTTTTGTCAATTTACAGGTTAGTAGAGAAAATTGATTTAGGATATATATTGTATTGTTAAGGATCTTTTGTTGCATGGTGCTTTCTGAATGTGTATCTAAGGTAAATATGATTTTCTTCTAATAATATGATGATAGACAGTTCACTAATTTTAGTCTCTGAATTTCTGACAACTAATTTACTATAGGACAATTATTTTTAGAAAAACTATTGTGATATAGATAAAGGTCTTAATTTGATTGGTGATTATTGCCTTTTTCAAAAGAGATGATGCTAGCAACATTTATCCTAACATTAAATACTTGCACCTAAAGCTTCCACCTCTGTAAATCTTTTTTTTTTCTTTTGTTTATATCACTTGGTTGTTACTCGTTTTTGAAATGTGAATGGTTCAGCTTTCATTCTTACATTCTTCTCTATAATCTTTTATGATTTGAATAGATGAAAATGATATTCGTAAGTCATGTATTTGTTTGGTTTTCAGTGTATAATCCTTCTGTTGGAAAATAAATTAGAAAATAATAAGATTTGCTAAAATAACAAATATTAGATATACTATTGCGGGTTATAACATTACATAATATTAATTACGGATTTTAACAATTTAATTATAAGTTAAAACAAATATATACATCATACTCAATTCATACCAATTACATACTCAAACATATATCCTAACAAATTTGAGTATGTAATTGGTATGGAATGAGTATAATGTATATATTTATTATAACTTGTAATTAAATTGTTAAAACCGGTAATTGCTAGAACTTGTAATTCATTATCTAATGTTATAATCCGTGATAACATATCTAATATTTGTCATTTGAGCAAATCATTCATTAGAATATGAGGTCAAATATTGCATATTATTAAGTTTAGGTGCTCAATTGATATGTTTGTTTTACTGTATCTCATCGTATTGCGCCAAATAGTTAGAGAAGTCATATTATTATTTTATGAGTATTTTGTTATTGGGTAAACGAAAAGCCAAACCATACAGGACCAAAAATCGATAAATTGAAAACCGATAAAAACTATCTTATTGATTTGTTATTGATTTAGCATAATTAAAAATAAAAAACCAATAGTACCTAAAGTCGAACCGAACCGATCGATGCACGCCCCTAATTTTCATCTTCTTTTGTGTTATTTTCATATTTCTTTATACAACTTCCAAACTTGTCTTTATCTGAAAAAATTAAAAAGTAATTAACATCCAACGTTACAGATGGTGTTATACTAACGTTATTATATAACGTGTTGAAATTTGAGTTTGTATAGCTAGCAAGAGTACTAGGAGTGTTAATTTCATACCGTATTTTGGGATGAGAAATTTATAACAATAACCAAGAGAACATCCAACATTACAGATAGTGTTCCGAGTAGTATCAAGTGATAGCTCAATGTTAGGGCATTGAGCAACGCACAGAGCCATGCAGCGTTACAAATAGTGTTCCGAGTAGTATCAAGTAGTCCCTCTTGGCATTGAACAAGGCACTCTTCTAGGCATTGCCCAGTTGGATCAGACGCGCATGCAACTGCACACCCTCCAGCACACCATGGAGTAATGCATCCATCAAGGCACCGTTCTACGCATAGCGGATTAGTCTGAAAAACACATGCAAGTTCACACTGATAAACACACCATGGATCTACGCCCATAGCATGATGGTGTGTCAACATGACAAGGAACAACACTAGCACAACTTTCATTGCCATTGAAAGAGAGTTTGCTTTGCACTATTAGGAAGAATATGTTGTTATTGGTTGGTGTGAATATAAGGTTTCCATAAGGAGCTATTTATAGTGGAAGCGGGGGGCGGATAAAATTTATAATGTGATGAAAAATCTCGATTTGTTGGTGTGAATATAAGGCTTCCATAAGGAGCTATATATAGTGGAAGCGGGGGGCGGATAAAATTTTAAAAATGTGATGAAAAATCTCTATTATATTATATCATATAATAAACTATGTATGTTAAATTTTCATAACTTCTCCCTACTTATCCACGTTCCAATCATACTTGGTTATTTAATTTAATTTCCAAAAAATGCTGATTTGTGTTGATAGTGATGGGTCCAAGATTTTTAAGGGGGTTGGAAAATTAAAATATAGTATATTATGTCAATCTCTAATATGTTCAAATGTATAATTATATACATAAAAGAATTAAAATACCTTATAGATATTGTGTATTTTAGTGAACTCTCTTGCTATCTTCTAGATCCGCTCCTACGTGTCTTCATTGTTATGTTTTTTATTTAAAAATACTCTTCAACTAGCAAAATAGCTCAAAAGAAAGAAAAATAATCAATATTTTTTTTTAACTATTTGAAATAGGACGATTTTACCCTTATTCTTGTACATTTTTTGGGAATATAATAAATGTATTAATATATAACATAATAAGAAAATAAATAGCATAAACACTATCTATTTTAATAACTAAATTAATATGATATACATGTCACGCCTCGTGAGGGTACCCTAAACGTAGCCGGCGTTGAGAGATTATTGCTAGTCCCCAAGCGAACCGCTTGGCCTTATCACATTCATCCAATCAATAAACTCTACCAATTAACGGAAGACTAAAGAAAGTAATTGGCACATCTCATCTAGTCTCAAATAATATCAAATAAAAAGTATGGTAGAAAGGAAAACTAGCTCAACGGATCTGGATTCTTGGGCCTTGTAGGATTATTTGAACTTGTGGATCTAAACATCACACTCGACTCTAGTTTATGAAGCCTCTATCACTATCCTTGTTAACTCAAAAAATGACTTTGATTTTTATTTTCCTCGAAAGTCCCAAACATGAGTCTTGAGACGTTTCGCCAAATTGTCCCACCCTAGGGCGGGTCCCAATATTAATTTTCAAAACACGGGTCTATACATATGAATGTTGTCATATAACATGTTGAAGTTTGAGTTTGTAGCTAGCAAGAGCACTACTAGGAGTGTGAGGGTCTATACATATGAATGTTGTCATATAACATGTTGAAGTTTGAGTTTGTAGCTAGCAAGAGTACTACTAGGAGTGTGAATTTCATATCGTATTTTGGGACGAGAAATTCGTAACAATGGCCAAGAGAACATCCAACGTTACAAATAGTATTCTGATCGTAGTATCCGTTTTAAAGCATCTGGCAGTGCACCAAGCTAGGCATATTGGATTCATTACGCATTTTACCAAAAATCTTTTCCCATAGCATGATGGTGTGTCAACATGACAAGGAACAACACTAGTACAACTTTCATTGCCATAAAGAGAGTTTGCTTTGCACTACTAGGAATAATAATATGTTGTTATTAATTGGTTGATGGAAAATAAGGACCTATTTATAGTAGAATGGAGACACATGAGTTTATATTTTGATCAAGATTGTGTGGTGGCGATTAGCTAAAAGAGAAATATGGAAAAAGAAATCCAAATATCTATCTTGAACTCTGAACAATAATAATTCAACTATTTTGAACAATTAAAAAACGAAAAAATTAAGCAAATAGTCAAGAGTCACAACTTTTTATTAAAAATAGCCACACTTTAAAAAAAAGTATTAATTACATCTACATTATAATTAATTGGCAAATTAAAAATACCCCAGTATAATTCATTATTTCTCTCAACTCCTTTATAATTCTTTTAAACACAAAACTTATAAAACAAAATGATATCCTTTCTCTTTGTACTTTTAACCTAATTCCTACTACTTTCTCTCTCTCCTTTAAGCATCATTCCTGTTACTCTCTCGCTCTCCATTTTTATCTTCTCTCTTCCACTGAGCCAACATTTTCGACAAACATGAAAATGAAATAATGCAGAACCATACCGCTTGCTCCTTTAGAGTATCCATTTGATATCTCTCTCTCTCTTTTCTTTCTTCTTTTCCATTTGTTTCCTTTTCTTTGGGGGAGGGAGAACAAACATAAAAATAATTTTAACTATGTATCTCTTCTAGTCGACGAGGATATAGATTTGTTCGATAATATGCAGTTGTATACAGAAGAGTTGGCAATTTTATTTAGAAAAATCAGAATTTGCGTGATTATATACTTAATTAATACTTGTTATTATTAATAAGGAGAAAAGGATATGACGTAAGCCCCTTGCCTCTCCCATCTAACAGGCGACCATCCTCGACTACTTGACTTATGTTTGGATATGTCTTGATTTTATTATCATATTTAAATTTTACATGTTCTTAAAGGGAAGATAAATTTTATCATAATTGATATTTATTTTCTTAGTAGACAATATAAATCTTTTATATTTGGATAACTTATTTTTTGGAATAATAAATTAAAATATTTCCTTATTACACATTAGCGTCTATAATATTTAGGGGGAAGATTATCCTCCCCATAATTTTATATTTTAATTTCTTAATTTTAAATATTTAGATTAATTATTAATTAGACTAAATTAAATATCACGCATCTTTTAGTATATTTTCTGTTTGTCTAATTTATCTTCTTTTTTATTTTTATTTTTTTGATTTCTCACCGGGTGTTTGGTGTTCACATTAAAGCCCCATTATATTTGAATTTGTGCCACGTAGGGCCCTATTTGGGGGAAAGCACTTTCTACCAAGAATTTTTCTATTCATAGGGCTCGAACCCAAAATCTTTAATTAAGGGAAGAGCAGCCTCATTCGCTGCATCACCTCCTTTGGTGGTTGTTGTTGTTGATTTAGTAAGCTTAGTAAGAAATCTTTAGTTAAGGGAAGAACAACCTCATCCGCTGCATCACCTCCTTTGGTGGTTATTGTTGTTGATTTAGTAAGCTTAGTAACTATCTATTCTAATAACTAAATTAATATGATATACATGTCATGCCCCGTGAGGGTACCCCAAACGTAACCGACATTCAGAGACTAACGCTAGTCCATCTTTTATAGTTATGCAAAAAGGACGGTATAAAGAGGAAGACTTCAGTATTTCTTTTTCTTGGTGTCAACATAGAGATATATATTTTTTATTTTTAATAAAATAAATTATAATCACATAAATATAAATAACATATTTTAAACCATAAATTATAGTAAAAAAAATGTCATGAAAAGGAATGAAAATTCTTTGTTTGAAAACTTAGTGGCTTCTTCACTGTTATTATTGATCTAGCTGGCTTTATGAATAATGGTGAATATAATATATTAATAATATTGATTTTAGTTATGTTGAGATTATTTTTTATATAATATATTTGTTATGGTGTAGAGATGTTGAATGATGAGTTAAAACTAAATGTGAACTATCAGGGTTGATGTGGTGGTTCAACACCTCACCTCTAAAGCAAGAGGCTGGGAATTCGATTCCCACCTGGTGAATGAAAAAAACTCTGTAGTCAGTTCCTTACCGCTTAGTGCACTGACAAAAACGAAGGATTAGTCTCACGGCTGCCGGTTATGGGGATACCTTGGAAAACCAAAAAAAAACTGAATGTGAGATCAATTAGATATAAAAAAAATAAAAAATAAAAAAGATTCCTTGCAACAAAATACACTCTTACTCTATTTGGATGGTTCTTAATTATTATTTCATAATGCACTGTATTGTATTATTTTAATGAATACAATATTCGCATAGATTGTATTTTTTTTGTATAAATTTTACAAAACTCATACTGTATAAGGTTAATTTTTTTTATATCAACTACTTCCTAAGTTACTAAAAATCTCATATTTATTAGGTATTTTGATACCTGTTTTTTGATGCATATAAAAAAAAGGAAAAAAGTCAATCAGTTACACTAAAAAGGGGGTTGAACTGAAAAATTAAATCCAATCTCCCATTAATTAGGTTATAAAATAATTTTAAAAATTCAAAACATTTGGGATATCCTTGTAAAGAAACGAAAACCTACATAGATACTTTGATTCTTGAAGTTGTAGCTGACTATATTTCTGTTCGTCGTTGGAGGACAATTTTCTGTTTTGATGGGTGCCCTTTACAGGGCCTTTATGCTGATCTAAACCTTTTCCAATCTACAGAAATACCCCAGTATAATTCATTATTTCTCTCAACTCCTTTATAATTCTTTTAAACACAAAACTTATAAAACAAAATGATATCCTTTCTCTTTGTACTTTTAACCTAATTCCTACTACTTTCTCTCTCTCCTTAACTTTGAATATCTATTACTATTAAACCGATTAGCAGGGAGGTGGAGTGATAATACTTTTTAAATTGTAATGCCACGGGTCATAGATTTTAGTGTGATAACAAGGGATGGGTTGGAGTCGCTTGGAAGGTTGGTTGTTTCTTCCTTGGAATTGCTTTCATTATCCTGACCATATTAAACTTCTTGTTATGGGGTAGTCACAGCACATGTGCCATTTTTTTTGTCATTCTCATTTTACTTTTGATTTTGTATCTCCGTAACCCTAATCCTGATTGGTGGCTACCTTTGGGTCAAAGGCACCTCATATCGAATATCTCGTCCGAACTAACCAGATCTCACGCGATACTTAAAATTCTCTTTTCTTAATACTTTAAAATTTGTATTTTTTAGAATGATACTAATCGTTGGAATAGGAGCTTTAGGTACTTGATACTTTAAAAAGGAGCGCGTGTGATTATCAAACTACTGATAATTGATATACATGACATAAATTTTATGTTTTTTTTCTAGTAGATACTTTATACTTAAAATTAGGTGCTTGATCTGGGTAGTTGATACTTGTAAACATGAAATTACCTTTAATCATAATCCATTTCATTTTTTTATAAAAGATATTTATAGAACAATTTAGTGTTCTTGATGTCCTTTTTAATAGATATTTTGTTAGTATGAAATGATAATTTTATCCTTGGTTGTCCTTGGATATATATATATATATATATATGTGTGTGTGTGTGTGTGTGTGTGTGTGTGTGTTAGAACCCGTATTTTATGTATTGGAAGTGTTACGAAAATTTGGAACTAAAGCGTCATTATTGGAAAGTTTGGGACCCAAGTAGAATTCTTGCAACTCGGGGTCTTGAAGGTTAATTATGGGGCCCACTTGAAATTTGTTAGAATTTAATTGGACCAAGTGTGGGGGGGACCCCAACCTTGGCCAAGTCATGTGTATATCTATATGCAAGATAAGCTTTGTTATCTTGTATTTAGAAGCTTCAAGAAACAAAAGCCAAGAAATAAGAAAACCTGTAGACTATTCGGCCAAGGCAACAAGAATGAAAAATTTATTTTCTTCCATTTTCCAAATCATTTTGATGATACAAATTTTCCATTTTGGGTCAAGAATTGGTGTGGATATATATATATATATATATATATATATATATATATATATATATATATATATAATCCTTCTTCATTCTTCCAATTATTTTATACTTAGAAAATAAGAGAAGCCAAGAACTTGCACAGTAAAACCCCTCTCGGGTTACTGTAGCAGTAGCCAAAAAAATTCACTTTTCTTCATCTCTTGACCAAATTGTTAGTGGTAATCCACTATATTAAGTCCTCCAAGTAGCGTGGAAGTGTTGGTTTGTCGAGAAAACACCTCATTTTGCAGATTGGGCGATTTGAACTTCTTGGAAGGGTTGTAAGGTATGTTGCTTTTGAGCTTGTTTTAGCTAATGTTAGAGCTTGTATGTGTGTTGGTGTGTATTATATTGAAAGAAAACCATAAAATGTTGCTCGTTTAAGATGAATTGTGAGGTTAACGAAGTTGGGTTCGAAATTGGGGATGGGTGTGTATATGAAGTCATATTATTTTAAAACCATGTGCTCGTGTTTGTTTGGTATAAAAATGATCCTTGTAGGGTGAAAGAAGTATTGAGAATTGTTTGTATATATACATGAGAGTTGGGTCGAATTTGGGTTTATATAGGTGATGAAATGTGGAGTTTTAACGTTGTAAGGTTGCGTTTGACATATGAGTGGTATAGTATGATTCCGGGGGTGGTGAATATGTATAAATTGGTTATGCTGCCCCTGTTTTTCAGTTTTGATAAGAAATGAAGTTCGATAGCGAGTTTAGTGTATTGTAGCCTTTGAGAAAACTTGTTGTTGACTGCT